>JASFAX010003474.1:0-42368 GCA_030737875.1 Allium sativum | reverse complement strand
CATTTTTTAAACGGACTCAGAATCAACGAAATTAGTTTTGTTATAACATTATCATCAAAACATAGCTAGATTTATTTTTCTGTAATTTTTGGAGTCATTATGTGACCCCGGCAAATTAAAACGTACGTTTCAAATTCAAAATATATTGATTTATATTTTAATTTTTGTAAAAAATAATAAAAATAGAAGAATTGGCTTACGAAACATATCCCATTGTTTCTAGAATAGGGGTATTTAGATAAGGACGACATTCGTTGGGGTTCGTTTGGAGTTCAATAAGGTTAAACAAGTAATTTCTAAATAAAATATTATTAAATAAATATATAAATAGAATTTTCCCTTCAAAACCTTAATCAATTCTCTTCAAACAGAAATGCGCCGCCTTCTCCCAATTTCAGCGATCCAAAACACTCGATCCTATCTCCACGAAAATCTCCTAATCTACAATATAATTTTGAAAGTTTATAAAGTGAAAATCCTTCTACTCACTGAGATCTACAATGCCAACAGATGAGATCGATTTTATATTCATAAATAGCGAGATTTCATGTCTCAAAGGCGCTGAGTTCGCCAGCGATTTCCGGGCCGCCAGTGCCGTCGAGTTCACCACGATCAGTGGGGATGGCGGCGCACAGCAAGAGTTATGGTGTTGTACTGTTAGATTGTGTAATGTCCCGGAAATTTGGACAACTGGAATGTGTAGTTAATTAAAGATTTAATTATGAACGATCAATTTTTTATAATTGGGTTAGAAATTTAAAATCGAATATGTGATTTATATATGAATGGAATTCGTTACTCAATTTAGAACGGACGATGGTGAATCAAATATTATTGTAGGATATTTGAATTGAATATGGTTGGAGATTTGGATATTTGAATTGAATTTGAAATTTGATTGGAAGTTATAAACGGTAAATTTGAAAATAAACGTAGTGGATGTTAAATAAATTTGAGATTTTATTTATTAAAATATATGAGAATGGACTTAGATACGTGTATTCGTATGTATAGAAGGAATTGAATTTAACGTTCAAGATTTGGGATTTGACGAAGTTATTGGTAGACAAATGAAATAGAATCGATGATCAGAATAATAATAATAATAACTCGTATATAACCAGAGTCAGATTTCAACCAAAATGATTTTTTTTTTGGCAAGGCTGACCGGTTTTTATAGTGTTCCGTAACACTTTATTATTAAAAGAAAAAAAACAAGATACAACTCACACAGGTGATATACATAGTGTATATCAACTATTTAGTACATGTTCGTGCGCAGGGGAGACCACACAAATACATTGCTTCAGAATATATAGTAGAGTACATATAGGTTCCTTAGAGCGACGGAGCACTGAAATGTGCCGACGTCGATTAACCGTTATCAAACGGTATGTTTCCCTTCGCTCTAGTCATGCTTCGTGTTTGTGGCGATCTTCCCGCACTGTAACTAGAAGAAGGGGCTGAAGTATTGACAACCACGACGTCAGGAGGTCTAGCTTTGTAGCCCGTGGGCGGTGGAATGTGTACATACGGATTCAGATTTGGTTTAAAACTGTTATCATTAGCATTTTTCCTACTTTGCATAGCTGTAAAGTTCTTGGCCATAAGCTCCATGAGCTTTCTCTTCTCATTACATATCAAGGAATCGAACTCTCCACTTTCAATTTCGACTCCAAGCTTCCCTATTGTTTCTTGAACAGTTTTCTCGACATCCACTTTCTTTTTGTCCTTTGCTTTTGGTTGCTTTTCTCTGCTTGAACATGGCGGCGCAGAAATGTCAAAATTATTCAATAAGAAGCCATCAAGAGCTTCATCATTCTCCCTCATTGTAGTGGTTGACTTCTCAACTCTGGTGGTTCCTTCTCCATTCTGATCTAGTATGGAATTCACAACAACAGTAGTTTTTGGTGACTTACCATTTGGTGAATTGATTTGCAAGAAGCCTGATTTGAAACCAAACTCCTTGCTGACTTGTGATTCAATTCCTGTGGATGGGATGTTAACGTCAAAGCCTCCAGCAGCTAAAGTTTTTTCAAATTCTGAAACATCATCAATGATGGACTGCAAGGCATTTACACCTCCAGTGGCTTCATTGTCAACAGATAATCCACTTTTGGTATGATTTTCTTTGTCGAGCTAAACAAAATTGTATGCACCCTCATTTTCATCAATATTGTGCACAGTCTCTTTAACACTTTCATTGTTAGCAGCAGTTTCACTACTGTTGACATTGTTTCCAAACCTTGAATCAATGCTGTTGTTTAATTCACCTTCAGTAATCTCTTCGACTATCTCGCCTTCTTCAATTTCCTGTTCACCGGAGTTATAGACTCCATTCCCATTTGCGTCTAAAACTCCAAAACTGTTAGCAGTTCTGATAGCAGGACTAGCAGCAGTCCCTGGTTTGGAAGTTATCCCCCCGACTTGCCTCCATCTCATTTGATTATTTACATTGTTACCTTTAGCATAGTTGTTGTTCCTCGAAGGGTTGGTTATGGGATTCCTCTTCAAAGCAAAGATGTTTCCATCACCCACCGCAGCTGTTACATTGACTTCGGCGCTGCTTGGCTCACAACAGTCCGTATCAGACATTTTGCTATTGATATTTCTCTCTGATGTCTGTTTGTTCTTTGAAGTAGGACAGTTTGTTTCATTGTGTCCAAACGCTTTACATGCAGAGCAGCTATCAGGCTTCCAGACATAAGTTACATGAATATCATGCTCCGTGCCATCAGGAAGCAGCACCGAGAACTTGTCAGGCAACTCGCTCTCAGGCGTGATTTCAACAAGACATTTTGCAAAGCCAAGCCATTCAAGGCTCTCAGTGGCTCGATCCATAAATAGAAATTTCCCGATATGTGTCGCCAGCCAACAAATTCCAATCTTAGACCACGCCACCATCGGCAAATTGGTCATCTTAATCCAGACATGCACTCTTTTAATTCCTTTACCGGAGAGGCCCATGTTTACGTCCCACTTTCTGATGATAAACACCTTGCTTCTCATCACAATTGGGTCCGCTTCCATTATTCTTTTCCTGTCTTCCTCATCAGAAACTAGAAAAAAGAAAATCGAGCCATTCAATTTTATCTTAATTGTACCTCTGGGTCGCTAGTGCTTGAGTAGATGAGTTACAACCGCCGTATAAGATAGTGGAGAATCAAGGAAGAAGCCGGCCAAATATTCATGCCATTCAGTGACGCTGGCTTCAACAATGTAACACCCCATATTTCTGTTAACACTAAAGTTACTAATTTAAGAATAACCAATGCTTAATATAATAAATGTGTAAAGGGGAGATGCATCTAATGTGCATACAAATTTAATAATAAATGTGTAAAGGGGAGATGTATCTAATGTGCATACAAATTTAATAATAAATGTATAAAGGGGAGATGTATCTAATGTGCATACAAATTTAATAATAAATGTGTAAAGGGGAGATGTATCTAATGTGCATACAAATTTAATAATAAATATGTGAAGGGGAGATGTATCTAATGTGCATACAAATTTAATAATAAATGTTAATAATGTACATTAAGAAAGTAATTGTGAACATAATTGGCTTCTCTTTAGAACGGATGGCTTTGATTAACCTTGGCTTCATCGATAGCTCAAATTAACTTGCAATCCTATATAAACAGCCCCCTAGTCTCCTTCTCTTTGCACCATTCTTCTCTAACCTTATGCTGCACAAATTTTTGATGGACATGGCTTCTTCTTCTTCTTCTAAATCTAAATAAATAGATTAAAATAAAATATAAATCAAGACGAGGATATGCTGCTCAAGTCTTTCAAGTGAAGATTCAAAACAAGTTAGGATTCAAGTAAAGATTCAACGGCTTCAAGCAACGCTATCTTTCTATTCTTTTCTAGATCCAATCAATGTAAGTTGGTTACTTTTTAGATTTGAACGCCTTTTCTATTTGTGACATGAAATTAAAAGAATATAAGAAATATGCCTTGTCATTTCATTGAATCTGTGCTTGTTTATGACTTTGGATCTGATTCTTGATTATGGCCTAGAACACATTGTGACTAAATTGCCAATGCTTAAGATTATGACTATGGAACTGTGGCCTTTGAAACCATAAGCCTTTGACTATGAACATAAGCCTTTGACTATGAACATAAGCCTTTGACTATGAACATAAGCATTTGACTAGGAGCATAAACCAATGCCTATGACTATGACAAGGACAATAGTGGATAATTACCTATGAATTCATGAACATGATATCATTGCCTAGGATTATGACTGTGAGATTGGATCTAAACTTGATTATCTATTCAGTTTATTCTTAATTATCCTTGGATCTTGATTATGGGAATTTATCTATTAAGTTAGATCTACCCATATACTTGAACCTATGTTATTTGTTCAACCCTTTTTATGTCATAATATTATCAGATCTATAGGCCTTCGATGCTTTAATCAATTTATTCAGTGTAATTTGTTAGATCTGTGATTAGTGAATTATCATCTTCTGCCAGTCATTATGTCTATCTTTTCATGGCATTTTGGTTCATTCCCTTTTTATCCACGAATCTAGATTTATCTATAATCTAGGATGAAATCACGATTACACGAACGATGGGAATACGATTTGGGCAAATCATAAATTTGACTTAAACATGGTTGTAAACTTGGAAATTGGCATAATGTGGAACATGAACATAATTATGATTGACATAATTTAGAGCATGTATTATGGCATGTTTATTAGAATGCAAATTTGAAAATTTGACATGAATTATGGAATATGTAATTTGACATATTAAATTTAGTATTGGCAAGTAAGCTAAGTTTTAGGCGTAAACGGTAAACTAGAATAATAATTCTAGTCTTGCCATAAACTGTAAATTAGGATGTTAAATCAGAATTGGGTCAATTAAAGTTAATTTGGCATAATAAATATATTAGCACAAATTTTGAATTTAGTCATAATTGTGAGTAATTGTCATGTTTAGAATAATCATGGTTAGTGACACTTAATTTGGTATAATTTACATACCAAAAACTATAAATATGATATATAGGGAAAATGGGCCATAATAATAAATGTTGACAATGTACATTAAAAGAGTAATAATGGAATAAGTAAATTAGGGAAAATTTACTTATAGAATTTATCCTAAATGAGAAAAGTAAATTTAGACAATACGAACATGCTTAACCCGAGGTTGGATTGAGTTGTGATGTAAACCTGCCCGGACCCGCCCGGCTGTCCAGTGATCACAACAATACCTATCCAATGTGGGAGGTTAAGGCATTGAGCCCGATAAAGGCCCAAGGTTAGACTGAGTTGTGGCGTAAGACTGCCCGGAACCTTCCGGCATACCGGCAGTCACAACAATACCTGTCTAATGTGAGTGGCTGGTGCTTTAATAAGACAATTAAAGTTAAGCTAGAATGGGAGGTTAAGTCCATAAGAACACTTAACCAACTTAACACAGTTAAGTTAGAACGATAGAGTTAAGTTAACTAGAACACTTAACCAACTTAACATGGTAGCAAGACAAGATTTGTAGGGGTTAAGTAACTAAGAAAAACACTTAGCCAATTTAATATGTTAACCAGACTAGAAAGTGGGGGTTAAGTAAATTCAATACACTTAGCCAATTTAACATGTTAACTAGACTAGAGGTTGGAGATAAGTAAAGTTAATACACTTAGCCAATTTAACATGCTAACTAGACTAGAGGTTGGGGTTAAGTAAATTTAATACACTTAGCCAATTTAATATGTTAGCTGGACTAGACCGTAGGGTTAAGTAAGCTTGAACACCTAACCACCAGAGTGTGATAAATGAATAGGGTTAAGTTAAAAACATGAAGGGACGATACTTAACCATTAGAACATGTTAATCAAACCAATGTTAGGGTTAAGTTAACTAAGGGAACACTTAACCGTTATAACATGTTAGTTAAAACAGATAGGCAAGGTTAAGTTAAAAAGGAACACTTAACCAATACAAGATGAATGGGTAGGGTTAAGTAAATACTTAACCAATATAACTTGATGCTGGTAGGGTTAAGTCAACGTGAATTACTGGTAACACTTAACCAGATTAACATGACAAATGAATAGGTTAAGTTAACTTGTATCAACTAATGAGACTTAACCAATCCAACTTGACGAGAAAGAGAACTAAGTAGTAAACCTTAGTTAAAAGGACTAAGTGGTAAGCCTTAGTTAAGAAAACGATGATTCAGGAAACCAAGTGGTAAACCTTAGTTAGGAAAACTAAGTAGTAATCTTTAGTATAACACGAGGAGGAGCGAACGATCTTAAAGAAGGCTCCAACGAATTGGGTTACGAAGCCCGAGGCTTCGAGGGGATGTGAGGGTACTCTTGGTATCCCTCTGTAAGGTGGTAGATGATCCTCCTGGGCTCACAGAGGTTAAGGTCTGCGTTAGGAGAACCAAGGGTATGCCTTGGTTGCAATATAAGGCAACCTAAAGACTAGGATGGACCAGCATGATTTGGCGGGACAAATGGCCCTGTGATAGCGACCCGACATCTACCTACCATCTTGAGTCAATCGAGATACGGAAAGGCGGAGAACTCCAAAAGACCATATACTTGCTATCTAGTTATGGTTGCGGATGGCCATAGGTTAGTGGGGCATAGGGGGGCCTGTGTATAGTTCTCATTTTTCAAGGTGTGCCTTTCAATAGTTGAGGGAGGTGTCAAGTAGGACCATAGCCACTGGAAAAAAACAGACCTTAGCATCTGCATCGGCAGATAACTTGAAGCTCCCGACCGAGTTCCGTGTTTCTTGATTTGCCCTGCCACGGGACTCGGGTCGCACATATAGAGGACATGTGCATCTAGATAGCGATAACGATTCACGACACATACGTGGGGAAAGTCTAGGAACATATACCGCTCTAGGTAGTGTGTGCTAGACTAGGGGCATCGTTCGACAGGTAGCATAATCCCTAGTTGGACCTAGGTGGTAGAAACCCTGAATCTGTGAAGCATTAGATAAGCCGCGTAAACCCGAGTGGAATCTAGGAAGTACTTTGATATAAAACCCTAGATTAGATCTAGGTAATAAATAATAAATGTACGCCTAAAGGCAACCACAATTACTGGGATTGGGATTGCGTTATCATTTTAGACAGATTACTAGTTGGGACACTAGATAGGTGGTGCATCGACATAGAAACCATAATAACAGGTTAATAGCGAAGCGGAGAAAGTATTAAAGCATATCCAGTTTATCTTGTCTTAGCATATCTTGTGTTAATCTTATCCTATCTTGTTGGCCCTATCATCATGGTATTGTCTTGTATTCAGTTAATTCATGTCGTTTTGTTTTTCCTTGTTGACATGTTAGAAGTAACTGAACTTACCAGACTTTATGTCTGACCCAATTTTCTTTCGTCTTCTTTTCTTCCGTCCCCCCCCCAGGTAGTTAAGGAGGGAATAGTATAGCTCAGGTTAGATTGGACTGTCACTCTTCCTAAGCTCGAAGATTCTTCGACAAAGTGCTTTGGACTCTCTTTTTCTGCTGCTATGGCTGGCTTATGCTACATTGGGGAATATAAATGTTATTTTATGCTTCTTTATTTTGTAAGACAGATGATACTTTGATATTGGAAAACAATTGTTGTACAAACTATTTTATCAATAAAGTAAAGTTTTATTTTTCGCTGTTTTAATTTTGTCTGTCTTGTAATTTATCTGCATCTTTTACCCTAAATGCTCCATAGAACTTAGTGCATTCCCTTTGTGAGTGACACTAAAGGATGTGGGGTGTTACAAACAATCTCCTCGGTGGGAATCAAACGCTTACCATCGTACTTAAGCATCATTGGGGGAGGTTCGAAAGAACCTGCATTGCGAGGCTTTGCCGCAAATAGCGACGACCACCTGACTTGAGGGCTCAGAGCGGAGAGGGGTGGCGGCTGAGGTGGCGGTGGAGGAGGTTGATTTTCATGCGGAAGGGGATTAGGTAACGGAGGGGTGGATGGCAGAACTGAAGAGGATGGAGGCTGGGGTAAATTAGGTTTTGCAGAAAATGTGGATCTAGAAAAAGAGGTCGCCATTGCGAAAAAAAATATTAAAAATATGGATCTGGAAAATGATTTTTGTTGGGATTCAGAATGTGAAGACGTAGCAGTGCGTCGAATTTGGTTGCATTTGAAGTCTATGTTGGGGGTACATAATATTGGGCGTTAAATGATAATTCACGGTAGGATTAATATCAAGATGTTACCTTCCCTAGTATAATCTTCTGCCAACAAATTCCTTCGTTCCCAAGCCATCAGAATTGCGTAGACCTATATGCTATTCTGTTACCTTCTGACATTACGTTGTTTCTATCTCTGATTTTTACTCCTATAAAAAAACCCACTTCCCATTCGTTTCGCTCAGCAAAATCAATGCCCTCTCTTCTTTTGGCTGAATCCCTAAATCATTTTCCCCCTAAATCAAAATTCAATACGCTAATGGCTGAAAGCCCTCTTTTTCCAAATCAAATCCGTCCTCTTCCCTTTCAACCGATGATTCAATCCCTCCTCCACCTTTAATTCAAGTTGCCATCACCTGATTAATGTGCCACGTGAGACTGGAGCCACCTTCCACCGTCTCAGTTTACCGCAAAGCTTGGAAAGGCCAGAAACTGCTCCTGCTTCTTCGGCGCCACCAAAAGTTGCTCCACCCTGAAACTGTTGACGTGCCATGCGTAACTGAAGCCACCTCTCCATCGAGCCTTGAATCGCTATTTCAAGGTGAGTTTCGACTCATGATTCATCTTATATTCAAGTAATTTAATTTCAACTTCTACTGAATACGACAGTCTCTCTTTGTTCTTTGTTTTCTGTTGAGCTACCTTATCCCGTTGAAATCATGTTTTGGTGATGTAAGTTGGATTGATAAGAATTTAGACAACTCATGTGGGAAAAGCCGATAACCAGGGGCTACACTTGATTTGATTACCTTGTTCACTCGAGACACATGTATTTGTTCTGCCTAGTTGTGTTTGAAATACACCAAGTTGTTGTCTCTACCTTTTGCCTGCAACTTTCTTTATCAATTTGTTATGTGTAGCCTGAGAGTTGAACCTGCCATTTTCCTCCCTTGTATTTGTAACCTTGTGCCGTAAGTTAGTTCAATTTATCCCCTCTGTTTCGCTGCACTGGAATAATTAATCTTTTATGTATATGCATGTGTGTGTGTGTGTGGGTATAAGTCTGGAAATCTGCACTACAGAGAAATATATGTCAACTGTAACCCGCATATGTGCTGTTAACTTGCATATGTTTTATACCCTGTCAACTTGAACAATATGACAGCAAACAAAATAAGGTTAGACGAAAATGTCCTCAGTCCCCTGGCTATTTCGAAATCATGCTATGCTTGACTTGTAAAGATTCAAAATGGAATAGTAAATCGGTATGAGTATCACTGATGAAATTATTACACCAGTAATATCGTTTTAAATGGAGTAAGTATTGTATGCCGCAAACATCAAACATTTGGTCAGTCTGATTATGTTGATCTGTCACTTACAAACATGAATGTTTAAAAATGGTTGATGGCTTGGCCTGCACCTGGCTTGGCCTTGACTGTAATAATTATGTGAATGGGTTTGTGTATCTCATTATGTTTTTCTAATGTAGTAACTATGCATAAATCACTGTGACTTGAACGTATGCATTCTTTTGATATATTTATTATTGCCAATTGCTGAAACTTTCGGGAAAGTTTTCGTTCCACCATCAATTTCTAGGCTGTTGAATTCCGACCTATGTCATCCCTTGAGTCTCTTAATTAGATCAAGTCAATGTTAAGAATTTGTAGCCCTTTTCCGCAAGAGAATAAAGGCACTTCCATTTTTATTCATGAGCGTGAGCGTGTACCTGTGTAAGTGGCTTGCAGAGACCGCTTGTACAAGGTTATTTTAAAGATCATAATTTGACTAAACTTTTTATATGTTCTGCATTTCACTAGACACAGAATTCGACAAATAGATTGTGCAAAGATCATAGGAAAACAAACCTAGTTAACTCTGTCAATATAAATGCCTCCCACTTGCTCGCCGGTAATGACAATGTAATATTGATCAACTAATATTTTTTTGCTAGCATTCACGATTGTTTTAAACCATATGATTTTAAACAAATACTCTTATTGAGTTGAATCATTTCATCCTTCATTAAATAAATATTCGAGGTTGCCAGAATTTGGGATATATACTGACCGGTATGAAAACTGTATTATTAGGCTGTCCTGACTATGCATTTGGGTTCACTCATGTAGTGCATTTAATTGAGGCATAAATGGTCTGAACTGGCAACATGTAGTGCATTTAATTAGTATATATCTATAATATAAACACTTGCACTTGTATTTACTATCGAGCCGCACATTCATGAATTGGGTTGTGGATTTCCTCCAGTTGCTTTGAGATTGTTTTGCATGCATCCACTACATTTGAAGTCCTGAGAGACATGCGAAAGCCTTATTTCTATGTTGTTTCTTGGCACTGTGAAACCTGCTATGCTTTAATTCAATTGAGTAAACCTTTACTGCTAGTTTGTTTGGCATGTTAATCCATAAATGAAAACGTCCATATGCTTGCCTACTTATATTCTTTAGTATACACAGACTATATTTTTCAGTGTTAGCCAGAAAGGCAGTACTGTTTTTAATCAAGAGTCACTGGAAGTGTTAGGTGAATCAAGATAGAAACCAATTTGATTAATGCACTGATTCCACACAAGGACGCTACTAGTTTCGCCACCATTATTTTATGGGTTTACCATCACTAAATTCTATCGATATCCGGATCGTTTTTCTGCATTATGTTCAGCAAGAGCAGTACACTGCATTAAGAAGTTATGTACAACTAATTTAGTTAGTGAATCATCACATTTCCATGACTACTCTAATTTGGTTGTCGTTGGCATATCAACGAGTATGTTTTGGTAAACATAGATCGGACTTCCTTGTTCATCAAGTTGAATTCACATGAACTACTCTAATGTTCACTTCTGCATTTCCAATAAAAATGTAAAATGTTTTCGCTACTAGATAATTGTTCATTTTCTTAAATAGGAAAAGCTCGGATTTAATTCATAGAATCATTTATAAAAGAGATAATATCATAAATATGTATAAACCACTTAAAATACTGCTGACAATGTTTCATATTTTTATTGCCAAATATTGTATTTGAAGTGTGGTAAAAAAGGAGTTTTTTTTTAAAGAAATATACATCAGATCAATTGTGGTAAAGGAACTACTAAAGTAACGATTGATAGCTACATATACTTTATAAGAATGAAGATTTTCATGAATAAAATAGTTTTTTCCAAAGAGCAGAAGTTTCAAATCCCTACTGACAAAGAATTGGCTAGTTGACATGATGATACATGTGTAGACTTTACAGGAATGAAGACAAATTTATAATCTTCTGAATGACTATATGTGTCATGCAATGATGCATGTTCAAAATTCCTATGCATCCACCCCATTTCTGTGAAACGTGTTTTGTTAGAAAAATATAATAATAGTTGCTTCTAATAATGCATACACTCTTGTGTCCATGACTCAACGGTATATATGTTGAGTTGTATCTTCATCCATGTTGTTTGTGGGTTGATATTGCAATAAATTTTTCGTGCACTAATATGCCTTTACTAGCCAAGTCCATGTACTATACTATACTCCATTGTGTTTTTCTTGCCTATCGTAAGCATACTTTTAATATGTATATATATATATATGTGTGTGTGTGTGTATGTGTGTGTGTGCGCACGCGTGTGTGGTGACCGATGTACACATATGTATATACATACCACTGTATGTATATATATATATGTCACAGCGTACATATATATATATATATATATATATCCATATGTTTTTCTGCCTTGTTTCATTCCAATTCGCTTTGCTACATCTTAGCAGTTTTCTATAAGATTAACTAATATATTTCAGTTCCTGTTGAAGTTAATTTACTTGAACTATGATTTAATCCTGACTCGAGTGTTTTATGTTTTTGCATGGAACGCTCGGGTCAGACGCTGTAACGACACGGATTTCGCCCGGACCTAATCGATCTCTAAATCGACCAAGACCGTTTGAATCCCGCATACGCGAACTCGGGGTATACAACACATCAAAACAAATAACAGAAGATTTCTATAAACATCATAATAATGTCACATCAGAGTACAGAATATCAGAGTATATCGAAATATAATCAATACAGCGGAAGATGATTTTACGATAAATGTAATACAATGCACAGCGGAAATAAATAAATAACACAGCGGAAGACGATAAATGCACTGGACACAGCTTTAAGCTTCTATCCAGAATCCTGCTTATATATCTACAAAATAAACTACTCGACTGCCCATGTGGAAAATAGGGGCACCCGAGTTTGCAAGGGAAAAGCAAACTACAGGTCAATCATGGGACTGGTGTGAGAAACTCTAAACAGTTATAATTAACTTATTTAATAATATGGCATATCGCGGGACCACGCCGCTAACGCGGAACGGGTTTACCCCCATGAATGCCAATGTATAAATAACAATCAATATAGATATATGGATCTACTATGCATCAATCAACATGCAATATCCCCATCTACCCATTTAGATTAATCACCACACTTAGATTTTCCAAATCCAATTCAATTTACAGAAATTATTCCTTTGGATTTTATTCCCGATTTCTTAATTCAAATCATTTGAAATACATATCTAACTTTCTATATCAAAGTAGATTTCACTTGGGGATCTCAAATCAAATCGTCTGGAAATATGAATTCCAAAACATAACAATGCATACAAACAAGTATGCAACCAAATATCGTGCTCCCCATCGACAAGGCAAAGCGTACACACCTCGCAACTCGATATATATAAATGTGCACCTACCCCACATAGGAGCAGGCTACACCGACGATGCACCTCCCACACATGGAGAGCATACACCGCCCTCTCACCCATACTTTTAGTCTCAGGGTTACCCGAATCTTTAGCCACACACTAAATCATTTCATATCCCTAAGTAGGGAAAATTATTTCACAATATAATAATCACAAGTACTTTCAAAATATAGTACTTCACATCACTAATTCACACATATGATCAGTCACTATTAATCACATAACCATTGAGCTCGTACATCTCAAAGAAGGGTGTTAAGCAAGAGAATAAATTCTCCGCCACCAAACAGATACATCATTAATAGCAACTAATCGAATATGTGATGAACTAAAATGTAAAACCATAATACATTTCTGAATCATTTCGAAATCATCGGGTTTTAGGCCTCGAAATCCTTTCTGTTTTATAAAACATTTTTTTTATAAAACATTCCCTGTCCAAAATCGGGAATACATTTCTTTTCACTTAAGAAAAATATATCATTTCACAATCATTCATTAAATTTGAAATGAACACAACATCGCTAAACACCTTATCGTCAAATCGTGAAGTGTTTCACAAGGTGTTAGCACACAGATATCTTTACCCAACCCAATGCTAAATGTAAAGGCATATTCTGCTCATAAACTGGTCGAGCACCATCCAAACAATCAATCAACCACAATCAATATCAACAACTAAGTAAGTTTGGTTTAATCGCATCACGTGTTTTGGTAAATTTAATCACCATTCATTCATCCAAATATAATTAAAGATTGATTCAAACCCCAATTGGTTTCATCTCTAAAATCATTTCATATTGATTGTTCTACTATTTGGAAATTGATCCTGCTTTTTTGCGGGTTAAAGAACTAATGTCATTTAAAAACAGTTCACGACCAAACCTAAATCCAACTTGATATTAAATACAAGGCTCTGAATAGAAAATATATTGGCTTATATTTAATATCAAATTCTGATATCAACAAATATCATATTGGAATAACGATATATATATATATATATCTTTCAAATTCCTCCACAATATCCTTATAATCACGGAAACCAATATCGAAATATTCCAAAAATAATTTCTATTCAAATCCATTCCAATTCATATATTGGAAATTGTGGTTGTTTTCAAAACCAGTTCAAATCCACTTTATTTATTTCAAAAATAAATGGTTTTTAATTCTAGTTCAAAACTAGTTCATTTCGACAAAAATTTATTTTTATCTTTTCAAATTTGGAATTTTTCATCCCAATTCTTCACAAACCATTTCTTAAGATTTTACACAAATTATTACTATTTTTAATAATTTTATCAAGGCCCGTACAGTCGATTTCCATCAACGGCCATTGAACTGCACTTACAGCGACCTTTTCCAAATTCGATTCGGACATAATTCCAAATCCAACCGTTAGATTTCAAATTTTTAATTTTTGTTAGAAAGCTCTTTTTGATACGAACCCAACGGTTCCGGTTTTAGGAGAATCCGACGGTCTTATCTCCCGTAATGTCCGTTCGAACTTAATGGTCGAAATTCGCGAACTGCCGCAGCGCGGCGCGTTCTATTCAGGCCACTATATTATGTATATAATATATATAATATATATTTCATCGATTTCCATCTAAAACGTATTTTATAAATCGTTTTAAATTCATTTTCAAAACGATTTCAACTTCATATTCAATTTCTAATCAAAATTGAATATTCCATATACACGACAATTTTATACAGTGTATATATATGTTAAAAATTATATTTTTAACAATCAAACCATTTTCACATTTCATATATATATATATATATATATATATATATATATATATATATCGTTTTCATTTCATATATACTTTGTTTTCACATTTCATATATATATATCGTTTTCATTTTTCATATATATATCTTTTTCATTTCATATATATATCGTTTTCACATTTCATATATATATCATTTTTATTTCATATATATCGTTTTCATTTTATATATATATATATATATATTATTTCCACCTTTCATATGTATAATATTTTCACTTTTCAATATATACGATATTTATTTCATTTCACATCACGACCAATTTTCACACAGAATACAATCAAACAAGTCGTCCATGGTTTGTGGATGACGGGGAGCAGTTCATATATGCAGTTACAAAATAAATAACCGTAAAGAAAATTTAAAGTGAGAGAACTCTCACTTTGGTTCTTTTATTTCTGAATTTCACCGCTGTTCGGATTTGAATTTGACTGAAATTCTGATTGGCTCTAAATTGGACCGGGTCAGTTTTGTTGCGAAGCTCTCGTCTCCAAGATCGCAACAGATCCAGTTTCGTCGAATTTCGACCTCATATGAACAAGTTATGATGATTACAAACATTGATAACATTATTGAATAATTAAAGTTAATTATTCCACTAATTAATTCCTTCCCCCTAATCACCTTCCACGTCATCATCTTCTTCGAGCCCCGTATACCACTTCCAGGTTGCGGGAAAAAACCTCGTCCCTTCCTCCTTGAAACGCACGTTCATCCACTCCCCTAATCAACGATCTGAAAATGCCACCCTGACCGCCTCTGTACCCTCTTCCATAGCCGGCTCCATGGTCCAGCTTGGTGCGCCCTATTCTCCTTGATCCGCGTGCGAACGCTGGGTGTTTGGAGTGGAAAATCTCACTCATTTGCAAACCATATTCGATCAAATTCATAAAGAATCAAAGCTCGTTGATGTCTCTACAAACTTTACTAAAGAACCTTGATCTGATTTGGAGTGATTCGGCCGTGATTGGAGATTTATTTTTGAACGATTGTGGATGTTGAATCGGTTGCGGCAGCTGAACGATGGCAAAGAGGATTTGGGTTTTATTTTGGCCAATGATGGTTTTCCTTTCTATTTATAAATATTTTTATTTCCAAAAATAGTAACTTTTTCATTCGACCTCGAAATCGAACCCACCGCCCATCACCCTTAGCTAATTACCCCCATTCTGAACACAATGGGATATGTATCATAAGCCAATTTGGTTGTTTCGATCAGTTTTCGCTAAAATCAAAATATAAATCAATATATCGAATTTGAACGCACATTTCAATTTACCGGGGCCACATATTAACTCTAAAAGTTCCCGAAAAGTTTTATTAGCTTCGCATTGATGATACGGTCCTAACAAAACTAATTTCGTCAAATTCTGAGACCGTTTGAAAAATGGTCATTTTCTAGTCGATCCAAATTGACTGAAACTGTCAAAACACGTTTTACTTTGCCACGCTCACATATTAATTCGAAAAATTATAAATTTTGAAACCTAGCAATAATTTGACATTCCGGATACAACAAAAGTGGTTTCGTCAAAAACCGAGGTCGTTTGCAAAATTTCCATTTTCAAAGGCCTTTATATATATTAATATATATATAAAAATTCCACAGCGACTTTTCTGAATTTTAAACTGGACATATCTTTCAACTTCTAAAGTGAAATTTCAATTTCTTACATTCGTTAGAAAGATATGATTAAACAGATTCGAATATTTCTTGTTTCGTCCAATTCTGACTTAAAACGAATTCTATATATTCATTTGAAATTCGAAATCGAATTTTCAAACTGCAGCGCCATTTCAGGCTCGTTATATAATTAAAATAAATTTATTCGTTTTAACTTCGTCGAAAATAAGTTTTTCGTCGTTATTATTTAAAATAAATCATTTTAAATAACCAAAATTCATTAAAATAGCCAAAATAAAATTTTAAAATTGGCTCAAAATTTCCGGGTTGTTACAGACCCAAGCGGTGCAGATTTAAAGAGTACAATTTATAATTCGAAGACTGGCGAATTTGGAGTTCCGAAAAGGCGCACTCTGAAGTTTTACACCAATAAAGATTTTTCTTGTATTTAATTGTTCTTTCAAAATTCCACTGCATATAAAATCCTGGTTAATAAATAAAAGTTTAGTTTGTAGTTCAACACTATATTATTCATTTATTTTGTGTTGATTCTATGTTTAAACTCTGTAAGCTAAATAACGATCCGTCGATTCGAACGATTTAAGTTGGTTTGATTACCAATTTGAGGCGGTCAAAAAGGCGGGACACTATAGATTGAGATCAAATCAATTGTGGTGATTACGAGTTTGAAACCTAGGTTGTCGTGAATGGGTTCATTGTTTTCAACGTGAACAAGGAACCTGGAGGAAGAAAGAAATAGCGGCAAATTTTTTTGATTAAGGTTAAACCTAAAATTAGTTAATATTAAATATAATTAGGAATTAGTTAATTATTAAACTAAATCATGTATGTTTAAACCTTTGTATTTTGATCAAACGGAAACAGAATGAGACGAAATCAAGTGCGTTGGATTCACAACGATGAGAGCTACAACATGAAAATGGAGCAAATCGGACTTTGCCTGTTTAATTTAGTTGAAAAATAAAATTTTCATATAAAGACTGATAGAGTGGAACCCAATGTGAGAACTCCTTCTTACTAAATTGTTTTTTACCATGTTATTGTATTCATGTATAAAAATATATAGAATTGCCAATGTAGATTTTTATCAGTTTTAATCATTTTAAATTGTATACGGTGCCAGTTAGCTCACCTTCCTCGTCCACAGACCATGGACGATTTAATTGGTTGTATTGTGTTTTGTTTGTGATGTTGAAATGTTTTAAAATATTAAAAATAATTTAATATTCTTTTGTGGTAGTTGAAACTAAAATTATAAATATCTATTTATAATTTAAACAGTGAAAATTGGTTAATTAGAAAAATAATTCAAACAAAATTTGAAGTGGTTAAATTTATTAACCAATGATTTATTTAAATTGACTGTCGTTGTTTGAAAACCCCACACGGGTATTGGGATGATATTTGACATACACTAATCCCAATATTTAGTTGTATGTCAGTCGATGGATTGACAGGCTATAATGAGCATTATTTATTTATTTTAATGCTTATACAGTTGCAAAATGCACTCTGGATGATGTTTGAATGTGTAATGATTATTTATCATTATTGTTGAACACATATGATGTATGAAATCCATATAACTGAAATTATATGGTAATTGATTGAGTCGCATTCCGATTCAAAAATAAAGAATATTTTAAAATAATTTCAGTGAAGAATTAAAAAATGATTTTGATGTCCGATTTTGGATGGACATGAAAGTATTGAAATATATGAAGCCGATTTAAGTAGTTAAACGCCATTTTAACTCGAACGAGTTTATAAATTGATTTTATTCGTTTTATAATGAATACGAAAAAGAAATAGATTTCAAAATCAGATATTTTGAAAATATTATCATTTTAATATAATAATGATATGGAATATTCAATTTTGATTTAAAATTGAAATGGAAGTTGGAATCGTTTCTAAAAACAATTTATAAAATACGTTTTAAATGGAAATCGACGAAATATAATATATATATATATATTATATTTAAATGGCTTGAATAGAACGCGCCGCGCAACGACCGTTCGAGAATTTCAACCATTGGCTTTAAATCGATGTAATGGGAGATCCGACCATCAGATTCTCCTAAAAACGGAACAATTGGTTTCGTATCGAAAAGAACTTTCCAATAAACATAAGAGATTTAAATTTGAATGGTTGGATTTCAAATTATGTCCAAATCAATTTCAGAAAAGGTCGGTATAGATGCAGCACGGTGGCCGTTATTGGAAACCGATTGTAAGGGCCTTAATAAAATTATTAAAAATATGGAAAAATTATGTAAATTCATAATAAGGGTTTTGGAGAGATTTTGGATGAAAAATTCCATATTTGAAAAGATAAAAATATTTTTTTATTGAAATGAAATAGTTAATAACTATAATAATAATCCAATTAATTTTAGAAATAAATAAATTAGATTTGAAAATGGTTTTAAAATTACCTAAATTTTCCAATGAATAAGTTGGAATGGATTTGAATGGAAATAATCTTTGGATTATTTCGATATTGGATTCCGTGATTATACGGATATTGTTAAGGAATTTGGAAGACATAGATATCGTTATTCCCAATACGATATTCGTTGGTTTCAGAATTTGATATTGAATATAAGCCGATATAATTTCTATTCAGAGCCTTATATTTGGTATCAAATTGGATTTTGGGTTTGTCGTGAATGGTGTCTTCAATAACACTATTCTTAAACCCAGTTGAGAAAAGAATAAATCTTTTAATTAAGATTTAGAGAAGTCTACCAATGATTTAATATTTAATTGGGATTGAATTAAGATTGGATTTTTGGGTTTATCGTGAATGGTGTTTTAAATAACACTTATTCTTTAACCCAATTAATAGCCAAGATATGATTTGGAATTTATAATCTTTTAATTAATATTAGTTGAATTTTTCAAAGTAAAGCCTTCCAATTTAATATATAAAATTGGAATTGAATGGAATTCGATTTGGTGATAATCGAGATGAGCATCTATGAATGAAGACCATTACTATATATGGAATTTAAAAGGCTTTGCCGCTGTTCCATTTTTATTATTAGTCTAATACAGGAATTTATATCGATTGTACATCGCTATGATTTCCGTGTAGATTCCATTTTGATGGAAGATGATTTTGGGTTTATCGTGAATGATGTTTTGAAGGACATTCGTTCTTTAACCCAGTTAATGGCAGGATTTATTTCCTAAATTTGAATAATCATTATATAATGATTTTTGGAGATTAAAAATAAGTGGAGTTTAATGAATCTTTAATTAGATTGAAATGTTAATGTGGTAATAAAATTTGCCAAATTTGAGAAATGTTCGAAAATGGAGTATCACTAGTTTTACTTCAGGCGATAGTTAAATCTTAAACTAGATCTGAACGTTGAATGGTAATTGAATCTACCAATAACACAGTGGGTGTTAGATATGGAGTACTACCAGTTTTGCTCCATGGGATGAATAGGTTGGTATTGGAAAAATAAAATATATGATTACTTCGGTAAGGCTCGATAATCCCAACTAGTTTGATAAACCTTAATTTGGTTTAAAGTTGTGAAAAGATAATACAAAATCTTTTAAAATTGTTTCCAATTGAAGATTTAACAAGAGGTTTAAATGAATTAAATATTTGATAAGATTTATGGGAGTAATTCCCAATGTAAAGAATATATGAGTAAGAGAATGTTCTAGATTGGAATGTGGCGTATGATGTGTTTTTATAGAACTTGATTATAAGATATGCTAATTATTCGGAAAGACCGGGTTTAACCCATTCTGAATAGCAGATACCATGACTAAAAGTCGAAGATATTGATGACGGTGGTTGAAGACATGCGATCTTCACATCGAATGGATTACTACTGATGCCCTGGATTTGGGTAGCTCCCACGAAGGGGTTATAGTGGTAGTGGTCCGGACGTACTTGTTGATTGTCCAGATATGTGAGAGCCTCTCTCCTTTATTGGACATATGGGATGAGGAATAAGGTGCCTTATGTTTCGTTCGGACTCAGAACAGACTTACAAATGGATGGTAGGTCTGACGCTATATTCCTTTATGCTATATTCATTGATCTCTGCTAAATATATATCTGTTTGGTGTCGGAGAATTTATTCTCTTGCTTAACACCCTTCTCTGAGACGTACGAGCTTAAAGGTTATATATCAGCAAAAAACAATGGTATGGTATGGACTGACAATGTGACATGCTGAGATGCATGGATCAAGGCTATTGTTGAAAAGCAGAGACTTGTGGATGATGATCAAAGCATAGCTTTGATCAGCATAACTTTGTGTAGCGCTAATTCGCGAACCTCACACACCGGTATGATGGTGAACTGTTGGTCAGGTCAGTATGCTTTTGAGAAGAGGATAAACACCTTTAGGATTGTCATGGATTCGATCGACCGAGATGAGCTGAGTGTTGTTGCTCCATGCTCAAAGGGATAGGGCACACCCCCCGATTCCCGGAGGGATAGAGTAAGTGGTGTTTTCTCTAGCTGGGACGCAGGCCGCAGTGATACTTGATTTCCCAAAAAGGTTTTTGTGCATTACGGTGTTTTCTCTAGCTGGGACGTAAGCCGTTGAGTATTGCACTACGCGATAGATCTTTCGAATCAGCAGCCATCATGATGGGAATCCAACTTTCCAATACGAGCTTTGTGGTTTTTGTTGTATACCTATATATATGGCTACATAATAGGATGGGGTATTATGCCATCTAGGATTGATACATTTACTTTCGAAATTGATTTCTACACTATACATTTATAGTAATAATAGAAGATAAATTTCGCGTACCAAGCATATTTGGCCATTATAAGGTAAACTCTATCCTCCGGCTTGCGTTGCATTATATGATGGGACCTGAGTCTTATAATAGCTTCATTTTTCTTTTATTTAGCATTGGGAGTTTGCTTTAAGCTATTCATGTGGAGTAAATCCGTTCCGTGTCATACGGCGTGATCCGGGGATTTACCGAACTTTAAAATTAAGTTAAATAACTGTTTTTAGTTCAGACACTAGTCCCATGTCTGACTCGGAGTTTATTGTTTCTACTTAAGCTCTGGTGCCCATATTTTCCACACGGGCAGCTAGTAGTTTTTGGTTTCGCAGATATTTCTTTTCCCAAGATCCCGGATTACAGCTGGAGCTATATTCAGAAAGCTTTTTGTAACAACCCGGGATTTCTAAACCAAATTAAAATTTTTATTTTATCTATTTTAAAATATTTAAAATGATTTTTTTTAAATAATAATGACTAAAAATTTATTTATATCGAAGTTAGAGTGTATAAATTTATTTTAATTATAAAATGAGCCTGAAATGGCACGGTAGTTTGAAAATTCGATTTTAAACTTTAAATGAATATACATAATTCAATATAAGTCAGAATTTGACGAAACAAGAAACATTTGAGTCTGTTTAATAATTTCTTTCTAACGAATGTGAAAAATTCAGATTTCATAATATAAATTGTAAGTTATGTCCAGTTTAAAATTTAAAATAGTCCCTATGGAATTTATTTATATTTTAATATAATATATAGCCCTTAAAAATAGCCATTTTGCAAACGACCTCCATTTTCGATGAAACCATTTTTGTTGGATCCGGAATGTCAAATTATTGTTAGATTTCAATTTTCATAATTTTTGGAATTAATATGTGAGCGTGGTGAATTTAAGTGTGTTTTGCCTATTTAGTTTAAATTTAGTCGACTATAAAAAGACCATTTTCCAAATGATCTCCAAATTTGATGAAATTTGTTTTGTTAGGACCATATCGTCAAACCATAGCTGGATTTATTTTTCTGTAATTTTTGGAGTCAATATGTGGCCCCGATAAATTAAAATGTACGTTTAAATTCAATATACATTGATTTATATTCTAATTTTGATGAAAACTGATCAAAACTGTTGAATTGGCTTATGAAACATATCCCAATGTGTCCAGAATGGGGGTATTTGGCTAGAGGCGACAGTCGTTGGGTTTGATTTGGAGTTCGGATACAAATTCTAACTTTTCTGGAATAAATTAATATTTATATATATATATATATATATTATAACATTAAAACCTAATCTACTTTCCCTGAAAGTCAAACACGTCGCTCCTCATCGTTTAACGGTGGAATTCGTCGAACTTTTAAACCCCAATCATCCTCAATCCACAAATCGTTTCACAAATCTCATAAAGAAAAAATCAAAGTGAACTCTCTTATCTTCAAATCTATATAGGCATCATTGTTTCTAGTGGACTAAATCGTGAGAAATTGGGGATGAAATGCCAGCTGTTCGAGAGCATTTTTCTAACGAATGGGGAACTTGAGCTCGCCTTGAATGGCGGTGGTGGGGGAGGGTGCAAAGCCCGAGAGCGAGGCAGAGTCCAATCTGGTCTAAGCGGTCGGGATCGACAGCGGCGGAGGGATTTTCTAGTGGAGCGTGGTTCGGTTTTGAACGATGAAGGGGGGAGAGGGATTAGTGTTAAATGATGTAATTAATTAGTGATTAATTTAATTAATTATCTCAAATAGTTATTAATGTATAAAATATTGTATCTCCTTCATACGAGGTCCAAATCCGACAAATCAAAATGCGTTGGACTCGTCTCGATGAACTCTACAACATGGAACTGACTAGGACTGATTTGGAGCTAGTTTATTTTTGGCTAAATTAAATACTTGTTTAAATTAGTTCCAAAAATAAAATTCATCAATTAAAGAATGACGGAGTGGAAACCAAGGTGAGAACTCCTTCTCACTCGAATATATTTTATCATGTTATTATATTCATGTATAAAAATATAAAGAATTGCCAGTGTAGATTTTTATCAGTTTTAATTGTTATAAATTGTATACGGTGCCGGTTAGCTCACCTCCCTCATCCACCGTCCATGAAGGATTTAATCGACTGTATTGTGTTTTGATTGTGATGTTGTTATGATTAACATATTAAAAATAATGTTAACATTAATGTGGTAACTGAAATTAAATTATAAATATTTATTTATAATTTAAACAGCGAAAATTGGTAAATCGGAAAAATAATTCAAATCGAATTAGAACTAGTCAAATTAATTAACCAGTGATTATTTTGAATAGACTGTTGTTGCTTGAAAACCCCACACGGGTCTGGGGATGGTAATTTATTCACATCTCCCCTGAATTTAATTATATGTCAATTGGTGGATTGACAGACTGTGATGAGCATTATTTCTTTATTTTAACATTATATAGAGGTAGAATGCACTTTGGATGATGTGTGGATGTTTAAGGATTATTTATCATTATTGTAAATACATGTGATGTATGAAAATCCATATAAATATATTTATATGGTAATTGATTGAGTCTGATTCCAATTCAGAAATAACATATAGTTTTAAAATATTATTTAGTATAGTTTTATAATAATATTCATTATAGTTTTAAAATAATATTTAGTAAAGAATCAAAATATGATTTTGATGTCCGATTTTGTATGGACGCAAAAACATTGAAATATTCATAATTGTGTTGAATATGAAGCCGAGTTGAGTAGTTAAACGCCATTTTAACCCGAACGGGTTTATCAATCGATTTTATTTATTTTATAATGAATATCGAAAAGAATTGATTTCAAAATCTGATATTTTGAAAATATTATCATTTTAATATTATAATGATATGGAATATTCAATTTTGATTTAAAACTGAAATTGAAGTTGAAATCGTTTTAAAATGAATTTATAAACGATTTATAAAATATGTTTTAAATGGAAATGTTTTAAATGGAAATCGACGAAATATATTATATATGTCAAATGGCCTGAATAGAACGCGCCGCACAACGACCGTTCGCGAATTTCGATAATTAACTTCAAACTGATGTAACGGGAGATCCAACCGTCGGATTCTCCTAAAACAGGAACTGTTGGGTTCGTATTGGAAAGAGCTTTCCAATGAATATAAGATATTTGAAATCTAATAGTTAGATTTTTATATATGTATAAATCAATTTCAGAAAAGTTGTTATGGATGCAATTCAATGGCCGTTATTGAAAGCCGATTATAATGGCCTTAATAAAATTATTAAAAATATGGAAAAATTATGTAAAATCATATTTAATATTTGAAAAGATTTTGGATGAAAAATTCCAGGTTTGAAAAGATAAAGATGTATTTTTATTGAAACGAACTAGTTATTAACTAGCATAATAATCTAATATTTTTAAAGAAATAAATTGGATTTGAAATGGTTTTAAAATAACCAGAGTTTTCTAATGAATAAATTGGAATGGATTGGAATTGAAATAATCTTCGAAATATTTTGATATTGGATTCCATGGTTATACGGATATTGTTATGGGAATTTGGAAGATACAAATATCGTTATTCCCAATACGATATTCGTTAGTTTCAGAATTTGATATTGAATATAAGCCGATATAATTTCTATTCAGAGCCGTGTATTTAATATCAAATTGGATTTTAGGTTTGTCATGAATGGTGTCTTGAATAACACTGCTCTTAAACCTAGTTAAGAAAAGAATAAATCTTTTAATTAAGATTTAGAGAAGTTTACCAATTAATTAATATTTAATTGGAATTGAAATGAAAGTTGATTGTGGGTTTATCGTGAAATGTGTTTTAAACGACATTTGTTCTTTAAACTAATTAACAGTGAAAGTATGATTTGGAATTTATAAATCTTTTTATTAAGATTTAATGGTAATTTTCCAAAGTAAAGTTTTCCAATTTAATATATTAAATTGGAATTGAATGGAATTCGATTTGGTAATAATCGAGATGAGCTTTTGTGAATGAAGACCGTTACTATATATGGAATTTAAAAGGCTTTGTCACTATTCCATTAATATTATTAGTCTGATACGGGAATTTATATCGATTGTACACTGTTATGATTTCTGTGTAGATTCCATTTTGATGGAAGATGATTTTAGGTTTATTGTAAACGATGTTTTAAAGGACATTCGTTCTTTAACCCAGTTAAAGATAGGATTTATTTCCTAAATTTGAATAATCATTAAATAATGATTTTTGGAAGATTAAAACTAAAAATGGAGTTTTAAGGAGTCTTTAATTAGATTGAATTGTTAATGTGGAAATTAAATTTGCCAAATTTGAGAGGTGATCGAGAATGGAGTACCACTAGTTTTACTCCAGGCGATAGCTAAATCTTTAATTAGATCTGATCGTGGAATGGTAATTAATTTTATCTGTAACACCGTGGATGTTAGATATGGAGTACTAGAAGTTTTGCTACATGGGATGAATAGGTTGGGATTGGGATAAATAAATGATTACTTCTGTAAGGTTCGCTAATCTCGACTAGTTGCTAAACCTTAATTTGGTTTGAATTGTGAAAAGAAAAGATAAAATCTTTTGGAAATGATATCAAAATGAAGATCAAAGAATAAGTTTAAAATAATTTATTTTTTTTAAAATTAATGGGAACCTTTCCTTAAAGATGTGAATATTTGAATAAAAGAATATTATGAATTGGAATGAGGCATACGATGTGTTTTTATAGCACTTGATTATTGATTATAAAATATGCGGGTTATTCGGAAAGACCGGTTTTATCCAATTTTGAATAACTGATACAACGACTAGAAGTCGACGATGAAGACGGTGGTTGAAGACCGGAGATCTTCACATCGTTTGGATGATTACTGATGTCTTGATTAGGCTGTACACCCAAGACAAGGTAATAAGTGGTGATCGTCCAGACGTACTTGGAGATCGACCGGATATGTGAGGACCTCTCTCCTGTATTGGACATATGGGACGAGGAATAAGGTGCCTTCGGTTTCGCTCTGACCCAAAACGGACTTGTAAATGGATGCATGTCTGACATTGGATTTTATTCTGTGTTGATTGATTTCTATTAAATATATATCTGAGACGTACGAGCTTAGAGGTTATACATTGATAGACATCAGTCGTATGGCATGAATTGCCAGTGTGTCATTCTGAGATGCAAATGATCAAAGCAGAGTCTTGTGATTGATGATCAAAGCACGACTTTAAATAGCATAGCTTTGTGTATAGCTTTAATTCGCGGCCCTCACACCCGGTATGAGTAAAAAACGGGATAGTGACTGAAGGAAGTAAATGCATTTCTTTCTAGCTAGAAGTGGTGTCATGGTACGGAGCCCAGACATTTTTACTTATGTGGATGATGGATTGCGATGCGCCTTGGATTTGAGTCCCTAGTGGCTCTTGATATGGTCCACATACTGACCATATTTTATGCCACATAGGGCAGGGAAACGTATGTTTAGGAATAATCAATCCACTAAAATAAGTGTGGACCGACCCTGAAGATCCAAGGGACAATGCATACTGTTCCTTAGACATAGGCAAGATTGTATCAAATCAGTGAGCACAGTCCCTTGCCTTGACTCATAGATGGAAATTCAATTTCCAATACGACATTTTTCGGTTTAAGTTGTAGAACTAGTATGGAGACATGATATATAGTACCCATGCCGTCTATGATTGATACACTTATATTTGAAGTTTTTTTTTACACTATGCACTTATAGTAATATCAAAATGAGCTGTTTTAAACGTACCAAGCATGTTTGGCTATTATAAGGTAAAACTCTATCCTCCGACTTGCGTTGCATTGTTGATGGGACCAGAGTCTTATAATAGCGTCATTTTCCAAAAAGCACTGCATTGTTTTATTTTAAACTGAGATTCAAGTGGAGTAAACCGAATCCGTGTTATACGGCGTGGTCCCATGATTTTTCCAACTTTTAAAGAAAAGTTTTAATAACTGTTTTAGCTCTCACACTGGTCCCATGACTAACTCGGAGTTTATTGTTTTAACTAAACTCTGGGTGCCCCTATTTTCCACACGGGCAGCTAGTAGTTTTGGTTTTCGCAGTATTTCTTTTCACAGGATCCTGGATTACAACTGGAGCTATATTCGGAAAGCTTTATATCCGTGTATTTCATTCAGTTGTGGTAGTTGGTGTATTCTCCACTATACATTGTATTTGTACATTTTTATTTCCGCTGCTATGTATTTTAGGCCCTGATATTATTTTATTTCCGCTGTGTAATATTTATTCTCTGATATTCTTGTATTCTAATGTTATTGTAATAGCAATGAAATGTTCTAGTGTTTGTGTTCAGATGCATCGTGTTCTCAAAGCAATCCGCTGTTTCCCTTCTCTTCGGAGATCGGGGAATTTCGGGTCGTTCCACTTTGTATCTGTGTATTTCTTTCAATTGTGTTGCTGATGTATTTTTCGTTGTACCTTGTATTTATACATTTAAATTTGTGTAATTTAAATCTTTGATATTTTCCCGTTGTATACTGTTATTTATTTGAACTTTGATATTCTTGTACTCTGATGTAAATTCTTGTAATAGCAATGAAATGTTCTATTGTTTGTGTAACAGCCCACACCTCCGTTCACGCAAGATATTGTCCCCAACTTAGCCACCATATAGGTGTGGGGTTTTGTTCCTCAAAAGGCCTCGGCGTTAGTAAGAGATGAGATCTACTATATAAGTACCCACTTCACACAGGCTTCCACGATGTGGGACTTAGGGGTGTTACGTTCTCCCCTCCTATAGAGCCCAACGTCCCCGTTGGCTCACAAACACCTCACCCAGGCGCTGCGGTCCACACAGGAGCCATAATTCCGGCTGGGTATTGGCTCTGATACCACTATAACCGCCCACACCTCCGTTCACGCAAGATATTGTCCCCAACTTAGCCACCGTATAGGTGTGGGGTTTTGTTCCTCAAAAGGCCTCGGCGTTAGTAAGAGATGAGATTTACTATATAAGTACCCACTTCACACAGGCTTCCACGATGTGGGACTTAGGGGTGTTACAGTTTGTGTTCTGATGCGTCGTGTTCTCAAAGCAGTCCGGGCTAATCCGTTTCATCGGGGATCGGGAAGTCTGGATCATTTCAAACTTGAACAACTTCACTATTATAGGGGATGGTATTAGTTTGTGATGGTAAAGGATGTTTTATTTCCAAGCGAATTGGAATTTAATGTAGAAAATTTAGTTGTGAATAATCTTATAACTGGATTAAGGATTTTGAATGAAGTTATCGACGATTTTGGATAGTCGAAATGTTTAAGTGAAGTTTGGGAAACTGTTATAATTTATATTAAAATATGGAAGATTGGAGTTGAAATTTATATAATAAACGAAGTTTGAACGTTATATTTAAATTTAATTAAAATGAACTCGTCGCGGCACGGTAGTTCGTAATTTGACGTTTTAAACGTCAATTAAGCATGTAGAACTCAATATAAGTCGGAATTCTATGAAATAACAATTACCAAGACCTATTGAATAATAGTTTTCTAACAGAAGAGGAAAATTTGGATTTCATCTTATAGATTTTGGGTTATGTCAAAATCAAATTTCCAAAAAACCAGCGCTATAATCGATTATAAACCATAATGGTTTATTAAATAATATAAAAGGTTTTTAAGCAAATAAAACATAGTTTTTCCATTAGAAAAATTTAGACTTGAGTTAGAAATGAATACGAACTAAGGTGAAGTAAATGGATTGATTTTGAAACAAAAATTAGATTCTTAATTATTGAATGAAGTTAACTAATTAGAGATTAATTGGTTAAAGGAGTTTTTGGATCAAACTTAACCTTAGTTAAGCAAATTGGATTTGTGAATTTAAAATTGAAATTGAATATGAAACCCAAGTTAGAATAGGAATTCGATTGGTTTATAAGAAAATTAAAATAAATTTTGAACATGATATGTTCAAGTAAAAAGGGGATTTGACAGAAGAGCTAATTAGAGAATGAATTAGCGAATTGAGCTGAAAACGATTAGATTGAGTTGGAATAATTTGGAAATAGGTGAATATGTGTTGACAGGTATGGAATGAAGTAATGGAAGGAAAATAAATTAAGTGCTTGGCGAAAGAGGTACGTATTTAATTGAATATGAGATATTATAATCCTTTTTGCAAGCCACTTGGCTTTTTTGATTTTCTTTACGAATGGAAAGGGCCTAGAGAGACGATTTGTAGTTGTACTGATTGAGCCATTCAAAGGAAACGCTAGCGATTTTTTCTGAAAATTTAACGATATAGATTTTTTTAGAAAATTTGATAACTAGAAATCGATTATTGATTTTATAGGGAATTCAATAAGAGAACAAACTTATAATGAAATTTTATAAGTAAAAAAGGGAAGTTTATAAAATTAAATCTTGTAGACAGAAGGAGAGATGTATACACGTTTAAAAGTAGATAATTGACTATATTTTGGGTTATCGTAATGATGTTTTACACAACATCTGTTTTAAACCAAGTAAGTGTGATTTTGGAAATATAATAATAAAAATTTCCTAAGTATAATAGTAAATGTTTCATGGAAGGGAGAAGTAATTAGAAATGTTTTCGAATTATAAATAGAAGATATTTTCTAAGTATAGAAAATAAAAGAATGTGGAATATGGAAATGTTTTTCCAAGTATAGTAAGAATTCAAAGTGGATGTGGAAAATATCTCGGTAAGGAGATTTAGTAATGAACACTGAGAAATGATTTAATTAATGAAATATTAACTTAAAAGGGATTAGTGATTGTTTGGTTCTAATCAATAGTATTCCCTTTGGGAGTAAGATCTTTAGATTAGTGTTTGTTTCTTCGATAGTTAAATAATTGACTATCGAAGTATCGACCAATTTGATACCATCGTTCTAAATATGGAGAGACTGGTTGGATTTATTATCGGGAAACCACTCCGTATAGGCGTAAGCACTGTGAATCAGATTATTTGAAGATAATTGATGACGGAGCGAAGTGCAAGGGCTATTATGTTAATCCTAGGTAGAAATTGCCGAAGATGGATTGATGAGATGGTGCCTTCAGTTTGTTCAGCCCCAGGACAACTTGTATGGAAGAATGTCTGACAGAGTATTCCTAAATGATCATATACGTTGATTTTTTACAAATATACCAAGTTCGGTGGCGAAGAAGGGAACTTCTTTTAGCTTAACACCAAGAGTATATTTGTCGATGTCAATTAGTGATTAGACGGATCTGACGATGTGACATTTAAAGTTAAAGTGATGTTTTAAAAGGTAATCGTGACCTCAAGCCTCGTCAACCAGGAAATGACAAAAACCGTGCAGGCGGCAAGGCTAAGTGGGTCATACCCATTAGGATGTATTACCACCTAATCTAGAGAAAATTCAATTACTTCTTATTCTGTTGCTGTTGTATGCTTTCAGTAACGGTTGTTGATCACAACCGTTGGTGATATACATTCCGGTACACTCAAGATGAATGAGTGGCCAGGTTGCAAGATGTTCTTACTGATCCCACTGTATTCCTCTCTAGACATACACCCTCGGAAGGTGGTCCCATACCTTGTTATTGTTAGAAATCCATTCTCCAATAAGCGCCTTATGGTTTTTGAATATATACTATGTATGTGGAGCATGAGATGCAAGTGTTCTGCTAGATTGCTATTTATTTGATTTAGACACTATTATAATATCTAAAGAGTTTTGATACAAAGAATATTTTGGGTTATCATATGGTAAAAACCATCCGTGTTTATGTGTGGGTCAGTCTCATGATTATCTTTTCTTCCAAAAAGAATTTTCAAAATTAAACCAAATGGTTGGAGTAAACTCACGCCAGTCCGACGACTGACCCAGAGTTTATTTTGTTTTATTTTACCCTGAACTCTTAGGTTCCCAAATTTGTATGAGCAGTCAAGTAGGCGGGAACTTTTAGATGCACTTGGAGGAGCTTGAAGCAGGAGGCTTCGACATTTATAGCTATATATTATTTATTCAACAAATGTTGAACTCTGTTAATGGTATGTATATACAATTAAAATTTTGTATTCCAAAGGTTATTATTTATGTTATATTTTTTTCTGCTGCTATGTGAGATTTTGCATTGTTAATTCAATTTTTCTTCTATCTTTTTCTTCTTCACCCATAATGATTTGTATTTCTGTGCAATTTGTATTAGACGTGTGAATGTGATGTATTTAATCAACTCAAATAGTAGGAAATTTGGGCCATTACATTTGGTGTCAGAGCTTAAGTTCTGCGAATACCTAGGGTTTGATGGGGTTTACTCATTGAAGATAGGGTCAGTTGTGCCCTAGAATGAGTTGAGTGTATATATACTAGAGCGCGTATTTGTTAGTTGATATAAAAATGGTTTATATTGTGTTGGCTTATCTATTGAGTGGCTTATGAATTCTGGTCGAATCATGGGACGCCAGGACGTCGATTAGAGTTTATAAACACTTAAACAGAGAAATTTGACATAATATTGTTTTTAAAGTGGGTAAAATGAAATAATTTTACCAAAAATTCTATTTTTATACAGAAGGAATAATTTTCTGGAATTATTATAATATATAGATGTGTTTTTTGTTATTACTATAATTAAATAAGATTATAAAAAATGAAATGGTTATATATAACCAAAGAAGATAACTTGTATATAGATAATATATACAAACGAGATGAATAAAAATTGGATTCAAACCAGAACTTGGATTTTAATCCCGAGAAGTTGGAAAAATATTTTCTAAAGTATATTAGAATAATATAGATTTGTTTTGGAAGGACTACTGAATAAAAATCATTTTAGGCGGATTTTTATAGTGATAGAGCACTAAACTCACTTTAGTCACTGGAAAATAACTCAAATGATGATGGCCACATCATTTGTATTTATTTTTGAGTTTCTATGAGATGGATTGCTACGATAATAAAATTTCTAATGAAAATTTATTCTAGAAAGCAAGTTGTTTTGGAAAATTCAAATGTTTTGAATTTGAAACGATTATAAATATATGTATATATTTAAGTGAAATCTGAAGGATTTGAAATAAAAACCTAGGAAATTGAATTCTAGAATTTAAGTTTTGCTTATGCAAGTTAAATGAACTAGTAAAAGTGAAATAATGAATTGATAAATGAATAGGAATCAATTTATATTTTAGCCAGTAATATAAGTGGCAATTTTATTAATCAAATAATACCAAATACGCCTAGAAGAAAAATGTGTTTGTTGTAAACGAAATAAATAAATTGATTAGAATCAATATGAATAAATTTGAATGCATATGAATGGAATATGAAATGGGTATGAATATATTGGTTGTAAATCATTCGAATTGAATGAATACGAGTATATATGATGTGTATATGAATGAAATTATAGGTATACAAAATTTCGGGATTTTTATTAGCTGATAAGTGCTAGGTGTACATGATATGACTTGTTTGAATTTGAATCCTATGCAATTAAAGCCCCGCAATAGCCCCGCTAAAGCCCGTAGCGCTCTCTAGTCGCTAAGCTATTTCAATTTAGCGTTGATGAACAGTAGCTCCGCTTATAGCCATGCTATTTACCGCTACACCCGCTAAATCAATGCTATGTAATACCCGCTTTAGCAATATTAATATACAATGGATGATTTGACCAGTTTTCTTTTAAAATAAATCAAAAAAGTTAACGAAAAGAGATAATTTTATGTCATATGTGCCTTGTATATGATAGAAATTTGTAGTAATCCTCAAATCTAGTGCGCATACCTATGATATTCTTTAAATTTGTTACATAATATTAATTAATATTTGTTTCTTCTACACAAATGATGCGATAATGATAATTAACTAATTTTAACTATATATTTTTATATCTAATTAACATTTTTGCACCTCCGTTATATCCCCGCTATTTCCCCGCTTTATCCCTGCTATAGCTTTTTAGACCTCTACTACTATAGAATCGCTGAGCGCTTTAACTGCACAGATAATTGAATCCATGTGTTTAAAAAATTAAATAAATGAAATCCATTGAAATATCACATTTGTATATGAACTGAGTAAGTACACGTATGTGGAGCGGCCAAGCTTAGTTTTGGGTGTGTGGATTGCATAAACGCTAAGCGAATGCGCTTAGTAAACACTTGTATTAGGTTTACCTACACAAAAATACCAAAATAGGGTATATGAACTGTTTTTCGACCGTGTGGGTCAATGTATACTTTTTATCTCTTTTTGTATATTACAAAAAATCCTTCGTACAGGGGACGCTCTACAAAAAAAAATTCCAACTTTTACGGAGTTTGATTTTTTTTCAATAATTTTTTAAAAAAAATTGTAAGCTAAAAGAATTGATTTTCAAATTAGGTTTAATTTAAAGGATTTTGAAATAGAAATGGGAATTGATATTCCTTATAGAAGTTAATAGTTCTGAATGGAACTAAAAGAGTGGAGATATGAAATATCGAGTTATAACTAAGTGAGTTTTTAAAAAGTAATGGGTTTATAGCATTTTCCTACCTTAGTAATTACGGGGACGAAATTCTTTTAAGGGGTGAAGAATGTAACGACCCAAATTTTTAGTCATTTATATTTGATTTAACATTGAATTAGGAATATAAATGGATTTTATATCGATTTAATAATCGAAATACGATTTAATTTTGAGTATATCGAATTATCATAGTATGAAAATGAAGAAAACTGAATTCGAGTTTAAAACTAAATTGAAATGATTCTGATGATCAATATAAATTATATTCGAATATAATCGATAATAGTAATTTATTATCGAGGAATTGATTGTTTTGAATTTAAATTATATTATATCAATCTAATATGAAACCAGAGAATAGTCAATTTTCAAATGACCTCTGATTTCAACAAAACTTGTTTTCGTAAAACTGCAATAATTAATTATGGTTAGATTTCAAGATTCATGTCAACTGGAGTTTTTATGTGAGCATGTGAATTAAAACATGAATCAATCAAAAAATTTAATATTCAAAATTTCGCTATTTTTTCAAATGGACTCGGGTTTTCGACGAAACAACTTTCATTAGGTCCGGAATGTCAAACTATAGCAGCACATCCGTTTTCATCACAAACAAATTTCGTACGTGGGCATATGAATTTATAAATAACTAATGAGAATGGCGATCCACATCCACTCATTAAAATCAATAAAATATTTTAATAAAAAATAATAAAAATTCTCTATATAAGGAAGCATTCGAAATCACTAATTCCGATTCCTCCCGGTTTTATTCAACAGACATTTACCCTTCGTTTTCCTAGTAAATAAATCTATGGCTTCAGAGATTAAAATCAAATTAAAGAAAATTTCTTAAATTCAAAATCCCGATATTTTAGATCGTTATATCTTGCTCTTTATCCCCTAAACTTCTCGATTGGTGCGATTTTTTTTTTCCTGGTCTCGAATTTGGTGCAGCAAGCAAAGGATCGATTCGTTTTCGATTGGGAGGCATCGGAGGATCTGCCGAGGGCATGGTCGAACTCGTAGCTTGTAGGAAGTTCGATTTGGGAAGTTCAGTGTGGATGGGTTGCAAAAGTTTTCGAGCGTTCACTGTGATAGAAGGCGTTTGAATTTCAGTGCACACAAATGGAGGAGCAAGTCGCGATGTAGGTTTGGATGGTCTGAGGGGGGTCGATGTTGTTAAAGTGGAGGTTGCGGTGTATTGTTGCTGGTACCGGGTAGTAACACATAGAGTTAGGCCTTGTGTAGAGTGTGTTATAGGAAGAGCAGGGATGGATTTTGGCAGGAAATCAAAGATGGGTAGTCGTTGATATTAGTTGCTGACGATAATGGGTAGTCGATGGATACAATGTGCTGAAGGCAGTGGGCTGTTTTTGTGATCTAGATAGGAGGATTTGTTTAATTTAGTAATATTATTTTTATTACATTTAAAATAGTTCGATAGCTTACACAATGAATGTCATGTTAGATTTATATAAGATTTATCGAATTGGAATTAGTTAAGTAATCCGTAGTTGCGGGATACCTAATTGGAAATTAAAATGGAATCAGAATAGATCAAATAAAATCAATGTGAGTAAACTCACTCTCTGAATCGTTTATAATTTATTATAAACGAAATTTTATTTAGTATTTAATTTTTGTATGCTGGTTGTTGGTTGTTTGGATGCATTGAATAATTGTTGATCAATTGTTGTTATTATATATATATTTATAATAACTATATATATATATAATAACTATATATATATTAATTATATTTAGGCTTGGTGGTTGGATATTGATATTTCCCACAGTACTATTAGCGGATGACACACTACGCGCCTCACAATATATATAATGGATGACCTTTTATACCGCGATATTTTGCATTGAAGCGGGATTGATATTATTTATGTTAACATACGTGGATGCGGGGAAACATGTTGGAGGGATCCAATTGGATTCCTCAAAAATTTATTTTACTGTTATTTCATATATATATGGTGTTATATGATGTGTGATAGGTTATTATTGTGTGTTGGATGCTTTAATAACACTGAGTCTAAACATTGATATTTAAAAAATCATGAAAAGGAATTTTATAGAAATTGAAACTTATTTTCCAAAATAGAAGTTGAATTTCGAATGGGCTAGAAAATATTTACTTGTTTAAATAACATAAACAAGTAGTTGAATTTATAAACAATATTTATGATGGGAAATAAGTTATCGTTGGATAATTTGGAAATGTAAATTTAGATGTGAATTTAAAAATGGAAAATTATTTTCCTAAAGATGAAATTGGATTTTAAAGTGATCTGAAATAAAAGACTTGTTTGAAATAAAAAAAGCAGTACAAATTAAAAATGATGTTTATAATGAAGATGGAAAATTTTACATTGGATAATTTGAAATTTAAATTCAAGTATGAATTTAAAAAGTGAATTTGAAAGCGTTTTAAAAGAAAGCGACTATGTTCGAAATGTAAATTGATTTGAAATAATTCCATATGGATTTATGATTAGAATTCGACTATGTCGAATTTATAAAAATAAATTATTTTCGGAAAGAATATTGGAATTATATTAAATAGAAACTAAAATTTAAAATTTAATATGAAAATAGATTCTATGTTTAAATATATATATATATATATATATATATATATATATATATATATATTAGTTACAATAATGAAATATTCCTAATGGTAATCAAGTTCCAAAATGGATTTTAATGGAAAACTTGTTTTAAGGAAGTTAATTTATAAATGATGTTTGTTAATGTAATGAAGTAATTTCCATCAGATAATTTGGAAATAGATTTTCCAAATGTGAGAAATGACATCTAAAAATCATATTTCAAATAAGATAGAAGTTGACACTTTTATGATATTATAAGCAATATCGGTTTTTGAATTATGAACTTTTATTTATCTCAAGACAAGAACGTTGTTGATTAAGGTCTGAGAGATAATTAAAATACCCTAACTTGAATGACTTCATTATTACCAATCGATGATATTAGTTTGCGATGGTAAAGGATGTTTTATTTCCAAGTGAATTGGAATTTAATATAGAAATTTTAGTTGTGAATAATCTTATAACTGAATTATGGATTTTGAATGAAGTAATCAATGATTTTGGATAGTCGAAATGTTTAAGTTAAATTAGGGAAATTGGTTTAATTTATATTAAAACATGGAAGATTGGAGTTGAATTTATATAATAGACGAAGCTTGAATGTTATATTTAAATTTAATTAAAACAAGCTCGCCACGGCGTGGTAGTTCGTAGTTAGACATTTCGAACTTCAATTGAGTGTATAGAACTCAATATAAGTCAGAATTCTGTGAAACAGGAATCCCAGGACCTATCGAAATAGTTTTCTAATGGAAGAGGAAAATTTGGATTTCGTCTTATAGATTTTGGGTTATATCAAAATCAAATTTCCAGAAAACAGCGTTGTAACCTATTATAAACCATAACGGTTTTGTAATGACCCGTATTCTACGCATCATAGGATCGTAGAATATTTATTTCTTTCACATATGAAGTCGTATGGTCATGTAACTTTGGGAGATGACTATTGGGGTCATTTCCCATGTTCATGATTTTTCCCGATTTTTAAATGACCATTTTACCCCTAGTTGGTACTGTTTTGGCCATAACTTTTGACTGGAAAGGAATTTTGACCTGAAATCACTTCCATTGGCTCCGGATGATGGTTTATAATTCCGTAGAGTGGTCACAATAGCCAAACGGACTCACCGTTTGTGAGATATGGCTGAAACAAGTTTCAGATGGTGAAAAACAGCTTAATTGGGCTTAACCGGGTGATTAACAGCTAGGCCCAGAGGGGAATTTCGGGTTTAGAGGCATAGGAGGGCTGATTAGGGTTAGGAAATCACTTTCATTTCAGTTTTGAGCCGCCACAAACCTTCTTGAGGCCTTAGTAATGGCTTCCATCCTCTAAAACCACTCCAAAACACATTTTTAGTGAAGATTAAGCCTAAACTACATTAAAACAAGGCCAAATACCAATAGAGCAAGGTTGGAGCTGCTGCTATACATAGGAATTCGACCCAAACAGAGAGTATTTCAGATTTGGTGTTTTATTTTGTGGCGAAGGTGAGTGATTAGCATCGTTTTGACACTAATTACTGTTAATTAAGGGTAATTAGTGAAGATTAGCGAATTTATACACTGATAAATTCTGGAAAAATACCTATAAATTCGAAAATAATATTTTACGCCTCTGGTAGAAATTTGGTTTAATTTGATTAAGTTTTGTTAACCCTATGATTAGTTTTGCTTAAACATGTTTAAGGGAAAATAAGGGGGTTTGGGTATATTTGATCCATTTTGACATATGAATTCATTGTTTTGGTGTTTGTGGTTAGTTTGTTATGTTGCTATGACTGTTTGGGATGATTTGTGATTGATTAGTATAGTTAGATTTGTCGAAAACGTCGTCAAATGGCGTAAACAAGTTGTTGGAAAAAGTTGCAGAAAGTTGTGCAGGGTTTCGGATCGGATCGGATATGGGCTCGGATCGGATATGAGACCTGGGCAAGGGACCCGACCTGAACCGGAATCTGGCACATAAGAGGCTTGGCAAAAAGGAAGGCCATGTTGGTTAAGCTGGTGATCGGACCAACTTAAGGACGAAGGGCTCAGATCGACTTAAGGATGAAAGGCTAGGACTGGAGTAAGGCGGAGGGATCGGATCGGCTAAAGGAGTAGGATCGGATCGGCTAAAGGAAGGAGGATCGGATCGAAGTAAATGGAAAACGAGGGAGCTGATCTGAGAAGGTGCATGAACTGGAGGGAAGATAGCAACCCGACCCGACCCGGAGGAGGACACCCGACCCGACCCGAAGTGGGACGCCCGACCCGAACCGACGCAACGCTGTGGACCCGAACCAAACCGCTACAGGGGAAGACTACGAACAATGCCAATTCAAAGTAGAGGACCCGACCCGAACCGATGGCTAGGAGGGAAACCCGACCCGACCCAGTATTGACCAATAACCCGAGATGCAAAGGTAGTCCAATATGGGAAGTTAGAGCTCAGGATCCAGTTGGGAACCGATGAGTTCACTTCATGATTGGGCTTTGCTGCGGGACGTGTGCCAAGGGGCAGTCGATGTTTATGACTTTGGATCACTATGTATGGGAAGTATGTGAATGGATTCAGGGCTGAAATGGCCTAGGTACGACTAAAGGGCTATAAACCAATGAAGTGGGGTCATTTGTAAAGATTTGGTCATGACTCCATGTGGTAAGCTTGGTAGTAGCAGTAGTTGTACAGGTTGAACTCCGTCACTACTTCAATGGGTCTAGTGATTGACAGTGGTGGACATCGTATGCTTTACGCACTGAGTGAGAGATGTGACGATGGTTGCTATGGTTGATTTGTTTGCTATCATTATGACATGTACACCCCACCCCCGTATTCTTACACTATTTATTATGGCACCTTAGAGTATTGTACGGTATGTGGTACTAACTCTTCGGTTGCAGGTCCAGGTTCAGGTATGGTTTAGTATACCTGTTATTGTTCTGTTTAGATGCTTATCGCTCATACCAGGCTTTATGTCTGACCCAGAGTTTTATGTCTCCTCTTATTACTCTGGGTGCTCACACGAGCAGACTAGAGACAGGTTAGCTGGTGATGCACGGGTAGATGATCCGGAGACGAGCAGGAGGCTTCCACATAATATATATATAGTATTCTTCCTGAGTTGTTGAAGATCACTGTTTGGGCATTAGTGGTGCATCTTCTACTTTAGCTTTCTTTTGTTTAGAGACAGTAAATTTGGAAAGTTGTAATAAGCTGTATTTGGATTTCCGCTGCTCTGATGTTGATGTTGATTTTAGTTATCAGCTTATGCACTGTCTCACCTGTTTTATGTCAAGTATGTTATTATTATTATATTTTATTCCATGTGTTGTGAGACATTCTACAGGTTCCTTGATTAGTTCATTCCCTTCTTTCCTTTCTTTGGCTACCGTTCCGTGCTAGTCGGGCATGTGTACAGCGCACTTTCGGAGGAAATGCCGGCTTGTGCGGGGCGGGCCGTCACACTTGGTACCAGAGCTCTAGGTTGCGTAGTTAACCTAGGGAAGTTATCAGGGAGAGATAGTATACGTATACGAGAGAGCGTATTTGTGATTACTTTGGTTTTCAAAAGCTATATATATACTATTACTAGTATAAGGATGAAGTCGTACTGCACTAGCACCACTATGGAGTCGTTAATCGTTTCCTTTTTAAGATTGACGATGAGCCGATATACTAGAGGTGCTGGTAGGGGAGCCAATAATGGGAATGCTGCTGACATGAGGACGATGTTTACTGACCTCATGAGAGAGATGCTTAGAGAGGTGCAGAGGGCAGCTCCCAATGGTGGAAATGGTGGTGGTCCAATAGTGCAGGCGCCTAGAGTCGACTTCGCCAAGCTGAACAAAGATTATACTAGCCTTGGTGGGAAGCCGTTCCACGGAACGGAGTCGGCTACGGATGTTCAGGATTGGTTGGATAGTTGCGAACGTATCTTCGAGGATTTGAGTATCGAGGATGCGATGAAGAGAAAGCTAGCATCCCGTCAGCTGCAAGGGTGGGCAATGAATTGGTGGAATGCTATAAAGGCAGCTACTCCCGAAGATCAGATTACTTGGGAGCAGTTTAAAGCTCGCTTTAGCGAGAAGTTCATTCCAGCTGCTCAGAAGTCAGTGTTGTTTAAGAAATTCTTGGAGCTCAAGCAGAATGGCAGAGCTGTCTCGGAGTATATTGCTGAATTCGACACTTTGTCAAAATATGGGTCATCACTTATTGATACTGCCGAGAAGAAGAATGAGAAATTCATAACTGGTTTGGATCAGTACTTGGGGGAAAGGCTTATTAACCACATCGATGAGACGTTTGAATCGATTGTGGGGAAAGCATTAAGATCAGAAAGTCTCTACCCTAAGCCGAAGACTGAGGTTGCATCTGCAGAAGAGCCAAAACCACAAGCAAGTGGTGGAGGCAAGGGTGGTTCCCAGAATAAGAGAAAGCAGAATCAGACTAAGGATGGCCAGAAGAAAAAGAATAAGCAAGATGTTGAGTGCTTCAGCTGTGGTAAGAAGGGCCATTATGCTAGTAATTGTCGGGCCAAGCCAGCGGATAGGAAGTGCTTCAATTGTGGCCAAATGGGACATCACAAGGACAAGTGTCCGCAACCCCCCAAAGAAAAGCAAATGGTGAAAGCAGATGCCCTTAATGCTATTCCTTCTTCGTCGAATGCCCCAACCGCGGCGGAGAAGGGAAAGAATGTCGTCATTCAAAGTATGCTTTCTGTTTATGATGTTTCTGTTAGAGTTTTGTTTGATACCGGAGCTTCCTGTTCTTTCATATCTAGTGACCTGGTAGATAGGTTAGGATTGGAGCCCGAGATTGTCGATAGACCTTTAGTAGTGACGAACCCGATTGGTGGTTCGACTAGCCTTAGCATGATTTGTCGTAATGTGGTCTTATCGAGTCATGGATGCATGTTTGTTTGTGATTGCTTTGTTTTGGGCTTTACTAGGTTTGGAATTATTTTGTGAGTAGATTGGCTTCGAAGATACGGGGTGGTGGTAGACTGTGAGGGCTTTTTGGTGACAGCTAGAGCGGATGATGGGCGGAGGATAGTGTTTGGTGGTCTACCCAGTGAGGGGGTAGTGGCTAGTTTTCTAAACTCTCTCGATATTCCGCATAGTGAGTTGTCAGGTTTGCCCGTGGTTGGCCAGTATCCGGATGTTTTCGAAGAAGTGACCGGGCTTCCACCACATCGAGAGATTGAGTTCCGTATTGATTTGGTAAAAGATGCCAGACCTATAGTGATGTCACTTCGTCGTATGGCACCAAGGGAGCAGCGATAGCTCGAGGTGCAAGTCAGCGATCTTTTGAAGAAGGGATTTATCAAAAGGAGTGTTTCTGAATGGGGAGCACCAGTTGTGTTTGCTACCAAGGCGGATGGTTCCCTTCGTTTGTGTGTAGACTACCGCGAGTTGAATAAAGTGACGAGGAAGAATAAGTATCCTCTACCACGGATAGATGATTTGTTCGATCAGTTGAGTGGCGCGAGAGTATTTTCTCAGTTGGATCTCGCGACAGGTTTTCATCAGCTTTGAGTGGAAGCTGAGAGTATAGCTAAAACGGCATTTCGAACGCCGTCTGGATTTTATGAGTGGTTGGTCATGCCATTCGGGCTGACCAATGCCCCAGCATATTTTGTGGACCTTATGAATAGGGTATTCAGAGATCAGTTGAATAAGTTTGTTCTTGTGTTCGTTGATGATATTTTGGTCTATTCAAGGACAGAGGAAGAACACAAGGAACATTTAAGAATAGTGATGGAGGTGTTGAGAAAACACCAATTGAAAGCAAAGTTTTCTAAGTGTCACTTCTGGAGGAGGGAAGTGAGGTTCTTGGGCCATGTTGTTTCCGAGAATGGTAGTGTCGTGGACCCTGCGAAGGTGGCTACGGTACAGGATTGGCCTACGCCCAAGAATGCAACAGATGTAAGAAGTTTCTTGGGGTTAGCTGGATATTGTTATAAGTTTATCCAAGGTTTCTCCAAGATAGCAGCACCATTGACCCAGTTGACCAAGAAGAATCAAGCTTTTGTCTGGGATGAAAGGTGCGAGAATGCATTCAAGGGTCTAAAGGACAAGTTGA
>JASFAX010003473.1:0-42369 GCA_030737875.1 Allium sativum | reverse complement strand
AGAAAATAGGGTCAGACATAAAGCCTGAGTAAATCTAGTAACTCTTCAATATGTGAATAAAGAAAGGGTATGATGGATGTAAACTAAAAATAGGAAAGTGTAACAGGCTAAGGAAGTGTCGAATGTACTATCACACCCATACTATATCTCTGCATCTACTCAAGTTTATTCTAACTGGCACCCCATGGTGAGGGTGAAGTGATCCCCATTCTTATTAAAGATCGGCTCCTACTCGCGTTAACATGTGTCATACGGCCCCCAAGAATTGTAGATACCTATGTTGGTCCCACCATGGGGTGTATCAAGACCCATGGTGGCGGCCCCGACACAAAACTAGAAGACATAGGTTATACTACTGGTGTCCCCAGTGCCCTGGTTGTCTGCTCCGGAGTGTGTGCACGCCCGCACCCCGTTAGACCTGCACTGTGCTCCCACCGCCGTCGTTTGACCGCATACAATCAGCCCAGTAATCGGGCCCCATCCTGCCTAGTTTCAGGGTACCGTTGATACCTAACTTCGGGTTACTGCTGAAACGGGTCCCTCGTTACCAGGATTTTCTAGTCAAACATGTTAAGTGGTTAAGTTCTGTATTTACCTAACCCTACCCATCAATTCTTGTTAACATGTTGAATTTGGTTAAGTGTTATAGTTGACTTAACCCTACCATCTGTCCTTAGCCTCTTAGGAGCACCAGAACACTCACGTTAGACAGGTATTGCTACGTTTACTGGATATGCCGGTCGGTTCTGGGCAGGTTTACACTGTAGCTCAGTCTAACCTCGGGTTCTTATTGGGCTCAATGCTTAACCACCCACATTGGATAGGTATTGTTGTGACTACTGGACAACCGGGCGGGTCCAGGAAGGTTTACATCACAACTCAATCCAACCTCGGGTTAAGCATATCGTGTTTTCTAAATTTACATATTTGTCTTTATTACTGAATATATGTAAATTTGTCAACAATTAAATATTATGGCTCACATTCCATGTTTAACATTTTTGGTATAAGAATTTATACCGTTTAGATGCCACCAATTTTGGCATGTGACAAACATGCCAACTTCATATATTTTTATGTCAAGTTTTCAAATATCTCCAACGTTACCCCGTTTAAACATTAGGCTAACAATCTTAGCCTAATCTTCGTTCGCATAGTTTTTAACATATAATATTAGGCTAAAAACTTAGCCTGATTTACCGCACACAAATAGGCATAAGGGAATTCATAAACGTAAACGTGACATAAGTGTAAACTTGGCATTTTTGGCATAATCAATATGAACATCATAGGTATGAACTAGCATTTTGGCGATTCAACTAACATATAACATGGGTCATGTGAACTTGCATTTAAATCAAAGTATGACTAAGTTGGTGACATGTGAAACGACATAGTTTAGGCAAATACAAACTTGTGTTTAAACATGTTTAACTTGGCATAATATCGACCACAAAACTAGCATGTTATATATTCATTAAAAATGTACAATTTTTACATCTAACCATATAGCCTATTTCAACATGAACTTGCATAGTTTATGAAACCCAAACGATGTTTGACATAGAACCAATTATATTTTGCAAATAAACATGAAATTGCATAGTTTAAGAAACATAGAACTAATTATACTTGCAAATAAACATAAGAACAATATCATAGGTTTTGGATCATGCAGGCATAAAAGGGTCTATAACATGTTTACATAAATTCCAACTTAGACATAGTTCGTGCTACCGCCATATACATAAAATGATCAAATTCTATTTTTTTGCCACAAACTTGCAAGTACAATCGTTCAATAGGCTTGCATCAATCAATTTTATGCCACAAACATCAATACATAAGTCATGATAGAACCATCACGATACATAGAATAATAACACGATTCTATTTTCATATACATCGAATCACATCACAGTTTTTATTCATATTTTGAAAGGTTACTATACTTACAACGTGTGATAAATTCTTGTTTTCTGATTTCTGTTATTCTGATTTGGAGATGCTCTCCTATGGGTAGCAAAGTGGCGTTGAATGATTTGATTAAGCTTTGATTTGATTCGTCTCTTAGGCTTGTTGGCTTGTCTCTAGGGTTTCTAATTGATGGCCATTCCTAGTTCTTCTCCAGCAGCATGACGGCTATTGTATTCTATTATTTGTGTGAGTTTAGGGTTAGGTTTGAGTTGTATTTATAGAATTATAAATTGTTTTGAGCCGTCGGATGAAGATAGGAGGAATCTAGACCATACAAAGTTCAAAGAGCCAATCAAAAGGTGACACGTAAGCCCTAGTGACTCAGCCAAGCATCAGAATTCGACCAGACCCTGATCAGGCCTGCCAAGACCAGCAGGTCATTCTGACCTATGCGCACTTGGCAGGTGCGCCAAGTCAAAAATGTACTGGCGCACTTCCCAAGTGCGCCAGTTCATTTCTGTTCTGGCGCACTTCCCAAGTGCGCCAGTGCATTCTGACCCGTTTTCTGGTTTTTCGCCCAACTTCGTTCGTCCATATCTTCTTCATACGATATCCGTTTTACGCAAACTTGAACTCTATCCCAAGCAGAATTTCGAGACGAACGCAATGGCGTAACCCATTTCCCTTGATTTCATCATTTATAATTAATTATACTTTAATTCGTGAAGCTTAACGTTATAGAATTCACGGGGTGTTACATATCGGCTTATATTCAATATCAAATTCTGAAATCAACAAATATCGTATGGGAATAACGATATATATATCTTCCAAATTCCTCCACAATATCCGTATAATCACTAAATCCAATATCGAAATATTACAAGCATAATTTTGATTCAAATCCATTCCGATTCATATATTAGAAATCCTGATTATTTTTAAAACCATTTCAAATCTAATTTATTTATTTTAAAAATATTGGATTTATTATTCTAATTCAAAACTAGTTCATTTCGACAAAAATATATTTTTATCTTTCTAAATATGGAATTTTTCATCCAATTCTTGCCAAATCATTTGTTATGATTTTACACAAATTATTGATATTTTTAATAATTTTATCAAGGCCCGTACAGTCGATTTCCACAAACGGCCAATGAACTACACTTACAACGACCTTTTCCAAATTTGATTTGGACATAATTCCAAATCCAACCGTTAGATTTCAAATCTCTAATATTTTTTGGAAAGTTCTTTTCGATACGAACCCAACGGTTCCGTTTTTAGTAGAATCCAACGGTCGGATCTCCCGTAATGTCCATTCGAAGTCAACGATCGAAATTCGCGAAATGCCGCAGTGCGGCGCGTTCTATTCAGGACATTATATAATATATAATATATATAATATTTATTTCGTCTATTTCCATTCAAAACGTATTTTACAAATCGTTTTAAATTCGTTTTGAAAACGATTTCAACTTCATATTCAATTTCAAATCAAAACTGAATATTCCATATCAACGATATATAAATGATAGTATTTTCAAAACATTTGATTTTGAAATCAATTCCTTTTCGCTATTCATTATAAAAATGAATAAAATCGATATAAATATTGTTCACGTCAAAATGACGTCAATCTAATCAACACGGCTTTATATATTTAAATATATTTGTGTCCATCCCAAATCGGACATCAAAATCAAATTTTGATCTTTTACTGAATATTATTTTTTAAAATATTCATTATTTTAAAATAATCGTTATTTTAAAATATTCATTCTTTTTGAACTGGAATCAAACACAGTCAATTACCATATAATGTGATTATATGGATTTCATACAACAAATGTGCACAACAATAATCAAACACATTCAACCATCATCCAGAGTGCATTCTACACTACATAAGCATTAAATATAAATATTCACCGCTTACACAGCCTATCAATCAGTCAATCGACGTACAGATAATTATTGGGGCTAGTGTATGTCATATATCATCCCAATACCTGTGTGGGGTTTCAATCAACAAATACAGATTTATTTGTGTAGTTGGGCGATGTGTAAAATTTATCGTCCCAATCAATATCAATCAAATGTATGTACGTAAACAAATCGTCTGATTTGTTTATAAATATTTATTTATTCATATACACGTTGAAAATTTTATTTTTAACTACAAAATATTTTTAACTATAAAATATTTTATTCCATTCCACATCACACACTCAATTTTGACAACACAATCAAACAAACAAACAAGTCATCCATGGTCTATGGACGACGGGTATCGGGTGCTGCTAAGCACCGTCTGCATCCTAGTATATATTTTAACTAGAAAATAAATTAAAGTGAGGAGTTATCATCTTTGGGATCCACTCCTCCATTCTCTATTTCTGAACGGTTCGAATTTGCCTAAAATTCCAATGCGATCCTTTCACACTGTTCATAGTACAAATCGCAATTTTAATATGATATTTATTATAAAAATCACATTTTTATAATGGCACTTCATATATATAAAAATCATATATTTTTACAATGCTTCTTTCTATATAAAAATTATATTTTTATATCTCTACTTCTTATATGCAAATGGAATTTTTATCGCTACTTCTTATATATAAAAATCGAATTTTTTATCATTATTCGTATAATAAAAATCATATTTTTATATCCTCTACATGATAAAAATCATATTTTTATTCGCTAGAAATATAAATAAAAATCCTATCTTTTCATACATATATAAAAATCGAATTTTTATTCTATAGTCTTTAATAGAAATATCATATTTTTATATGCAAAGATTTCTCTATAAAAAATCATACTTTTCCATGAACTAAAAATTATATTTTTATTTTCTTCATGCAGTAAAATTTACATTTTTGTTAACATAAAAATTATATCTTCATGTAATTTAAAATCTATACTTTATATGGATAAAACCTAATCTTTATATCGATAAAAATCTATTCTTTATATCGATAACAATATAGTCTTTATATGTTGTTCATATATATATATACAAATCACATCTTTATTTTAATGTCATGCATATAAGAATATAATCTTTCTTCATTTAAAAATCTTGCCTTTATATTTTTAAAAATCGTAACTTTTCATGATTAAAAATCTATGCTTTACTTCATATACATATATGTAAAAAAAACGTATTTTTTTATCATAACGTTATTCGTATATATATATATATAACTTTATTTGTTATTTACATATATTAAAATCAAATTTTTATATGCTATTTACATATATAAAAATTGTAAAGAAATTAAATGTAAATCAAATAAAAAAACTCACTGTTTGAAAAAAAAAGGGAAGCGGGGAAGTGGCTGCGTCGGACTGCAGAAGGGGTGTGGCGGCCTGATCGGCGGTGGAGCAGGGCATTGGCGGCGGCCTTCTTTGGCTGGCGCCGGTGAATGCTTTGGGGGAGTTCGATTTGGGGATTCACGGTTATGGGGTTTAGGGTATCGGGCTAGGGCTGGAAGGGGGCAGAGTAGAGGGGAACGACGCGGCAGCAGCGAGGGGGGGGGGGGGGGGGCAGCGACGGAGGTGGCGGTGGTAGGCGCCGGGTTCCTTCGTCGAATTCGTTTTTTTCTTTTTCTTTTTTTCCTTTTTATATCGTTCAGATCTGAACGATAATAGAAGAGAGAGAAGGAGGGTTGAGATTATATAATATATATATATATATATATATATATTTAGTTTATCCCTAAAAGTAACCTTTTCATTCGATCTCCAAACGAGACCTAACGACTGTCGCCCCTAGCTAATCACCCTCATTTCGAGTACAATGGGATTTGTTTCGTAAGCCAGTTCGGCCGTTTTGTTCATTTTTTCGCTGAAATTAAAATCTAAAGCTATATATTCAATTTTAAACATACATTTCAATTTACCGGGGCCACATACGGATTCTAAAAATTACTGAAAAATTCTTTCTACCTTCGTATTGACGATACGGTCCTAGCAAAACTAAATTCGTCAAATTTGAAGACCATTTGGATCCAACAAAATTGAACTAATTTCATTTGAACACCAAATCGAACTAATTGACTAAATTGACTAAAACTAATTTCATTTGAACTTTGAAATCGAATTTTCAAACTACCGCGCCATTTTCAATTCCTTTTATAATTAAAAATAAATATTTATATTCTAACGACGATTCAAATAAAAATATACGTTCTATTTCCATTCGAAATAAATTTCTCGTCGCTATTATTTAAAATAATTCATTTTAAATACTCAAAATTCACTAAAATTGCCAAAATAAAAATTTTAAATTGGCTCAGATTTCCGGGTTATTACAATCTCCCCCACTTAAAACTTTTCGTCCCCGAAAAGGAACGAAGCCGAAAGTTGTTTTACAAATCAACTCAACTTTCATTATTTTCTTTAGGGCTTAAGTTCTTCAACTTTTCAGTTTCTAAGAACTTTTCAAATTTTTCAAAAATTTGGCTAACACCCTAAATTTTAGAAAATTTTCGCCATAATCTCCCCTGCACCGGGAGCTTCGGGATATTTCAAATAGCCTCCCATGGTCCTCATCAATCCAAAAAGAAAAAGAAACAGCCAAGCTGCTAGCCAATCGGCTCATAAAATCGTCAAAAACCCAAGAAATACAATAAACATGTACCTACTTGTCGGGCAAACAATTTTATTCCTCTTCTCTAGCCTCCTTGCTATGACCTGTTCAATGTAAGTACATGTACAAGCATGCAAATGCGATAAATTTTCTATACAATCCACTATTTGGTTCAATTTGGCTAAGGGTTCAACATTTAATTAATCAAACAATAATCAAACAACACAACTATCAATGAATTAGTTGATTATCGTTTCAAATAAATATCTTTGATATATAGTCAAAAATCATGTTTTTGATGCCAACTCACAACAATTTATTCTAACTATATTTTGGTTCTCGCACCAGTCTAATGGAAATATATAGAAATCCCACTTTCGATACTCGAATATAAATACTGATGATGTCATGACTATTATCAGTACCATCTCCGGGCGATTAGAGTGTGATTCTATATCTACCAAGTATATTAAAATTTCAAATACACGTGGATCTGACGTATACGCAAAATCTTTGTATACTGGATTGTCCAACTCAATACAAATAAATATTCAAATACGAATAATTGAATTTAATTTTTCAAAACAAAATTGGTTTTCAATTTTATTTTTCAAAACAACACTCTTTTCACTCGTTCTAGGATACTACTGATCCTATCTCTAACGAGTCTTTCTCATTGGATATTACTAATTCAATTTCTGATGAATTCTTTCGTTTGGTTCTAACGTGCTTGTTCTCGAGCTTTGTAAACCAAAGCTCTGATACCACGATGAAACGACCTGAAATCCCCCTCAACTCAATCCGTGATTTCTCATAAGGGGGATTTCAGGTTGTTTCATATATACATTCTAATTCTATTCGAAATAAATTTCTTACCGTTATTATTTAAAATAATCATTTTAAATATTCAAAATTCATCAGAATTGCCAAAATAAAATTTTTAAATTGGTTCAGATTTTCCGGTTTATTGCAAAATCACCCAAACAAAATCAAAACATAGCATGTACCTATTTGTTGGCCAAACAACTCTTACAATGAAACCAAAAGCTAAAAGTAAGCAAGCTTTTGCTCCCATATAATTGTAAATACCTATATAACCCAAAAAAGAGTTAAGCAAATAAAGAAGCAATATAGTTATGCAAATAAACAAGCGATATAGCAACAACTAAGATATACAACACAGACATGATGCAATTGGCAATAATGGTGCAATAAACAATAAGCAAGCATATACAACCAATTTATACAAGGGTAACCCTAAACAAACTAATATGCATTGAATTTTCTAAAAGAAAATATTAGAATTACCTTCCAGGATTTAATATTCAAATCACACATTCAAATCTCTTTGAATAAAAAAAAAACAAAACCAATTATGACAAGGAGATGGCTCCTCCTACCGAAGCATGGCATAACTCTAAAATAAACAACATGGAGTGTCCAGTGGTATTCAGGTTCCTCCAAAAACAATAACTAGATTAATTAAATATACCTGGCAAGTCTTTTGATCGAAAAAACTTCTAAAATCCCCTTAATCGTAACAAAATATTTGAAAATTTTCCTCAAACATTTTTTGTTCTAATTTTTGTTCAAATCTAGAAACGTAATTTTTTATAACCTGCAGTCTATATAAGCACACTATCAACCAACCAACAACAATCAAATTCCAAAAATGGAATACAACAACAGAACAATTAAATAGATTCCATAAAGGAAAATTAAACAGTTGACACTATTTAAAATGTCAAACAATATCATCCAAAATTTGGATTTGTCACAAACTACTAATTTAATTATATTTAATTACATATGATATACATAAATCATTCGTGTGCTAAATTCTTTCTTGAAAACATAGACTTCACCTCTGAACCAGTACTGCTCACTCAACCTTCCTAATGTGGACTCTGATTGATTTTCACGATTAGAACACTGTCTCCCTTACGTAGCCTTCAAGTATAATGGAAAACTTCTGTATCATACCAAGAATCCAAATCAAGTGTTCACTATCAGAATCAAGTGAGAAATCCTTTTTGGATTGATATAAGTTACCTCAAAGTTACGCATCCAAACTCTAGACCATGCACCTTGCATACCATACAATCTATATATATCCTACTTACTCATTATTAACTAGTTTCTTAAATATAACAATCAATTCTAATTCATTTTCACTATTTAATTATATTATTAATTATTAATTTACGAACTACCATACCACGATTTTTATGAGAAAATGAATTTGATATAACCCAAAATCTACAAGATGAAATCTTGATTTTTCTCTTCCATTAGAAAACTATAATCCAATGGATCCGAAAGATTCTTATTTCAAAGAATTCCAAGTTATATTGAATCCTACACATCCATTTGAACTCCAAATCGAAAATTCACAAACTACCGCTAAACGGCGAGCTCGTTTTACTCGAATTTAATTCATACGTTCAAACATCAGTAAATTAATAAATTATAATCATTTTCTCTTCAGTTTTCTAATAAACTGAGCTCTATTTCTATATTCAACATGAAAATCTCAACTATCCGAAATTGTCAAATTTTCCATTTCATTTACAATTAACATATGAAACATCACATTTATGATTACTCAATGATTTATTTATTTTCAATTCCAAAATTCAAATTGATACTTAAACTAGATATGAAATTTTTAACTGAGTCAACCCTTCAACGTATTTTCCTTAGGATATCTAAAGAAAAGATGTCTAATGGATTAGCTCAATAATCGATTTATAAAACTTAGGTATTTAAACTAATCTGTGATTTTAAATAAGCCGCGCTTATTAAAACCTTTCAAACTACTTAACCCATATTAACTTGAGTTACTAATATTTCTTCACCAATTTATAATTTTTTTTTAATATGAGTTTATTATTAAAAAAGGAATTTTAATTCAAAACATTTTCTTATAATCTTGAAATTATAAATCAAAAACCATTTTCGAAACATATTTCACTATATACTTACTAAATTGCCCAATACACATATAATCAACTTATATTATAATAAAATTTCTCAAAATTTTCTGTTCTAAACGATCAATTTGCCATTTAGATTATATTTACCAGTCTTCTATTAAATATTGATTTTAACTTAATATTTAGATTGAACACCTAATAACCAAACTGTAAAACTTAATTCATAAGGGATTCAATTTCGATAACTTAAAACTGTCAATAAATGTCCATAAGTTAATAGAACATATATCAACAACAAAAAAACAATAATCAACGCTCCTAAACTATTTGAGCATCACCAATCAAATAATAACAAGAATAATTTAATATTATCATTAATAAACAACAATATATATAACTATATAATTTAGAAAAAATATTTTTTATATAAAAAATATAACTTGTGTAAAATATTTCATTTAACAAATTTTCAAAAATCAGTATTGTGTTTACTTTCCTTGTTCAAGTGTTTAGAAATCCCTATCGACTCTATGGCATCCCACGTCTCAACTGGAATTCATAACGAGTCAACAGACTAATTAATATAATATGTTTTTGTCACACTAAAATGTACGCTCTTATATTTAAATATACTCTCTCGAACTCATCTGAGGGCGCTGCTTACCTAATCTTGATGAACTTCCCCACCAACGCCAAGGTTCTCGCGTAGCCTTCCACTTTGATACCATCTGTAACGACCCACCTTTCCGACCATCGAAAGTCGACACTACTTACATCCACTGTACTTTAATGTCGAACATCCAATCATCGAAACGTATATTGTTAGGGTAAAAAGAAAAAGGAATGGAAGAAACACAGAATCTTACAATGGAAATAACAACAAAAATTAATAACAACGACAGATGAACTGTCACTCTAAGAGATAATGTACATCAGAGATAAAAACAAATCCTATCAGTTGGACAATTATAAAAATTCTGACCTTACAATACTGAGAGGTAAAATAAAATACCACGACAAACAAATTTCCAGCTCTACTCCATGCGCTCCACTCCAACAAAAGACAACTTGGAAACAAGCTCGCTCTGACCCGAGAATTATAATAAAATAATTTATGGATCAGTCTGAAACACCAACATGAGAAAACTCATGTAATACGAAAACATACGATAATTCTATGAGACCACGTCATTGGTCGCGGAGCGCCGCTTTTACCTCACAAGAATAACTTAAACGAATAAACATCAACACAAACCAAATCACCAAAATAACAAGGAATGAGTGCCATGAATAAATTTTTGCTAACATATAGGTAATAATAGCACGACACCCCATTGAAAAGAGTTCACGGCAATTCCCGATTGAAGCTAAGAAACTGATCCAAAGTAATGATCGAACAAGGAAAAAGGTAAATTTTCCCAAAATAACTTGACCGTACCGCTAATTATGGACTAGATTAATCACAAAAACATCCAATCTCACCATGAATACAAAAGTTTTTATTATCCTGATGTAATTAAATAGGAAAACTCATAAATTTGGAATCAAAGGAATAGAAATGAGAATTTTTCCAACAAATGACTAGGAGGGTGCGCCCACCTTACCGAATAGTATATCTCTATAATATACTTGATAACTACACTGTTCTAAAAAATCTACTAGTCGCACACTTCCAAATTTACCGAATATTCGGGTATTTCACATCTTGCATGCATACAATCAAACCAACCCCGGAGTGGATGTGAATTACCCTAATGGGAGAAATCCCACATAGCTAGACATCAATTCATTCTCTGGATTTAGTCAATACAACAAAAGATAACAACGCTCTAAGAGCAACAAATCGTTTTGATTTGATGATACAACTCAAGAAAGTTGAACCAATAGTTGTTAAATCAACTATAAGGAATATTAAAAAGTGATCGTATATGGAAACTATATCACATACACTTATCACTATTTATCAACCCCAAATTTATACTATCTCTTAGATAAAAATAAAGTCGGACAAGTTGAAGTAGTGTTACCCTTAGGCATCATCCGAACAATGTTTTCAAACTTTGAGATAGAGGAAAGTTTTTGTAACAACCCGGAATTTCTGAACCAACTCAAAAATTTTATTTTAGCTATTTTAATGGATTTTGAAAATTTAGATTGATTTATTTTAAATAATAACAACTAAAAAATTATTTTAATCAAATTTCGAACGTATAAATTTATTTAATTATAAAACGAGCCTGAAATGACGTGGTAGTTTGAAAATTCGACTTCTAAATTCAATTGAATGCATATAATTTAAAAATAAAATTGATTTTAGTAAAACAAGAAACATTTGAATGTTTTTAATTATATCTTTCTAATGAACATGAAAAATTGAGATTTCACTTTATAAATTAAAAGTTATGGCCAGTTTAAAATTTAAAATAGTCGCTATAGAATTTATATATATTTTAAATATATTATAGCCCTTAAAAGTAGCCATTTTGCAAATAACCTCCGTTTTCGATGAAACAACTTTTGTTGGATTCGGAATGTCAAATTATCGTTATATTCCAAATTTCATAATTTTTGGAATTAATACGTGAGCGTAGTAAATTTAAACGTGTTTTAAATGTACAATTTAAATTTTATTGACCAGTTAAAAAGGCCATTTTTCAAACGATCTACAAATATGACAAAATTAGTTTTGTTACGACCGTATCATCTAAATATAGATAGATTTATTTTTCTATGATTTTTGGAGTCAGTATGTGGTCCTGGTAAATTAAAATGTATGTTCAAATTCAATATATATTGATTTATATTTTAATTTTGATAAAAAAAGATTGAAACAATCGAATTGGCTTATGAAACATATCCCATTGTGCTTAGAATGGGGGTATTTGGCTAGTGTGACAGTCCTTGAGTTTGATTTGGAGTTCGGATGTAAAAACAAAATTTTTGGAATTGAAATATTAAAATAAATATAATATACATAATATTATCGGCCAATGAAAAAAACCATTCATTCTAAAATCTCATGCAGGCCCTGGCTGAAAGAATGGGGAATTTTCTTGAAATTTCAAGCTCGAATTCGTCCAACCCACTCAGTAAAAATCAAAACTGATAAAGGGTGAATTAGAGTGCATCTCAGGATCTCTGAATTGATACCACTCTAGTCGATTATCATGCTGAGATGCGGGAGATATTGGCCCTCAAAGTGCTCGACTTTCGAGTGGAATTGGGGATGACCGGGGGCGTCGGACTTCGAGGCGTTTCTGGCGATGGCGGACGGCGGTCAGGGCAGCGGCATGGCAGGGTCGGATCGAACTCCGGCTGGACGTGGTGGCGACGGCGGGGCAATTCCATTTCGAGCTGATGGGTTCGGTGTACAGGAATAATGAGAACGATGGAGAGGGGTAATTAGAGCATAATTATTTTGTTAAATAATTTTAATTATCTCCATAATCTAATTAATGCGTTAAATTCCATAACTTTTTCATACGAGATCCAAATAGCGCGAAACTGGATCTGTTGGGATCGTGGGGGCGAGAGCTTCACAACAGGACTAACCAGGCTCAATTTGGAGCCATTTAGAATTTAGGGCAGATTTAAATCCAAGTCGTCCCATAAAGAATGACGGAGTGGAAACCAAGATAAGAACACCTTCTCGCTCAAATTATATTACAGTTAAATATATCCTAGGTTGCAAACGGTACTTAGTAGCACCTAACACTATTTTTGTACGAACCATAGATGTTTGTTTGGATTGAATTGTGTTGTAAATGACTGTATTGTAGTGAAACAAATTGAATTATGGTTTGTGGATTGGATTGGTTGTTGTGTGTGGCGCGAGCCAGTATCAGAAGAGGGGTAATGCTAGACGTAATAACCCGGAAATCCGAGCCAATTTAAAAAATTTATTCTAGTGATTTTAGCGAATTTTGATTATATAAAATAAATATTTTAAATAATAACGAAGAAAATTTTAGTTTGCATAGAATTGGAACGTATATGTTTATTCGAATCGTCGTTATAAAATAAATACTTATTTATAATTATAAAAGGAATTGAAAATGGCGCTGTAGTTTGATAATTAGATTTTAAAGTTCAAATGAATGTACCGGGTGCAAAATAAACCGGATTTTAGTGAAACAAAAAATATTTGAATCTAATTGAGAATATCTTTCCAACGAATCTGGGAAATTGAAATTTCATAGCGGAAATCAAAAGTTACATCCAGTTGAAATTTTCGAATAGTCGCTATGGAATTCTAGCCCTTAAAATGGAAATTTTGCAAACGACCTCGATTTTCGATGAAACCACTTTTGTTGAATCCGTGATGTCAAATTTTTGCTAGGTTTCAAAATTCGTAATTTTTCGATTCGATATGTGAGCGTGGCAAAGGAAAACGCGTATGACAAGTTTCAGTTGATTTTAATCGACTGGAAAATGGCCGTTTTTCAAACAGTCTCAGAATTCGACGAAATTAGTTTTGTTAGGACCGTATCGTCAATACGAAGCTAGAAATAATTTTTCAGGAATTTTTAGAGTTTGTATGTGGCCCCGGTAAATTAAAATGTGCGTTAAAAATTCAATATATCGATTTATATTTGAATTTTAACGAAAACTGATCGAAATAGCCAAATTGGCTTGCGAAACATATCCCATTGTGTTCGGAATGGGGGTAATTGGCTAGGGGCGACAGTCGGTGGGCTCGATTTAGAACTCAAATGAAAAAGCTACTTTTTAGAGAAAATTAAATAAATTAATTATATAAATTATTATATATTCCGTCTCCCTTGGTCAACCCCCCCCCCCCCCCCGCAGCTCACTTTTTTCGATTGAAAATAAAAGACCCGAAACCCCTCGTTCAATTCGCCTTCCCCTTCGTAGCTGCCTGTCGTCGTCGTTGGCACCTCCGCCACCTCCCCAGCCTGCCGCGCCCCCTTCGATCCCCTCCAATCTCGCTCCTCTCTATCTCCCCCTTCCCCTATTCAAATCGCCAGCCCTAAGCTCCCCTCCGAACCCATAGAAAACCCCGTTGCCGCTTGCTCCCCCCCCCCCCACCTCGCCCGACCCCTTCTCTCTCCTCCTCCCTTCCCCTTCTCTTTTCTCCCCCAATCTGAATGCAATGACCCCATGTAACACCCCGAATTTCAATTAACACTAATGGTTAGTAATTAAAGTATAATTAATCTCAGATGTGAGAATCAGGGGAAACGGGCTGCGTCATTGCGTTCGTCTCGGAAAAATACGCGAAATAGAGTCCGAGTTTGCGTAAAACGGGTACCGTATGAAAGAGATATGGACGAACGAAGTTAGGCAGAAAAACCCGAAACAGGCCAGAAATGCACTGGCGCACTTGTGAAGTGCGCCAGCACAAAAATACACTGGCGCACTTGGGAAGTGCGCCCATGTCGGGACAGGAAACCTGCACAGTTTCTAGAAAGTTCTGTGGTTGGGTGCACCAGTTTGGGGTTTGGGCTTGGTCTTAGGGCTGGTTTCTGGAAGGTTCCGAAATCTAAGGGTCCTAATCTAATTTAGGGTTAATCTAAGGGCCTAAAACACTCACCTAATCAATAAATACACCCTAATACTACCCTAATTCATACTAAAAATAGAAATGATGCCACCATGCCGCCAAAATCAAACTTGAGAGGAACCTCCACTAGTTTATGAAGAAAGTTGCAAGCTAATCAACCTCTAATCATCATCTTCTTCTTGTATAGCAACTAGTTCTACTACATAAGTTTGCTAATCTTGGTTTTGGTGAGTTTCTATCACTTTAATAACCAATTGCTAAATTAAGTAGATGAGATATGATGAGATCATGCGGTTTTGTATGCGGATTTGTGGGTTTTAAGTCATATGATATGATGTTAGTTTGCTAATCTATGTTTAATGTTAACCCTATGTTTATGCAAGTTAAGTATGTGGGTTTATGCAAGTTAAGTGATGGGTTTCATGCATGCTAAGCATTGGGTTTCATGCATGCTAAGCATTGGGTTCTATGCATGCTAAGTATTTGATTTTATGCATGCTAAGTGTTTGGTTTTATGCATGCTAAGTATTTGATTTTATGCATGCTAAGTATTTGATTTTATGCATGCTAAGTATTTGATTTTATGCATGCTAAGTATTTGATTTTATGCATGCTAAGTATTTGATTTTATGCATGCTAAGTGTTTGGTTTTATGCATGCTAAGTATTTGATTTTATGCATGCTAAGTATTTGATTTTATGCATGCTAAGTATTTGATTTTATGCATGCTAAGTGTTTGGTTTTATGCATGCTAAGTATTTGATTTTATGCATGCTAAGTGTTTGGTTTTATGCATACATTATGACATGCAAGTTTACCCTTTTTCTAAATAAGATGCATACATATGCAAGATGACACCTTTGTATGCTATGCATACATATGCATGTTTACCCTATTATGATGCAAGTTCATATGCAAGTTTGTCTCTTTTTATGATATGCATAACATATGCGAGTTTGCCTCTATGTATGACATGTTATGCAAGTTCACATGCAAGCTTATGTGCAAGTTCATATGCAAGTTTATGTGCAAGTTCATATGCAAGTTTGTCTCTTTTTATGACATGCATAATGCAAGTTTGGGTTAAATGCTAGTTGGGTTTAATGTATGCTCATATATGCAAGTTGACACCTTTTGAACCCATGATAAACTTATAAGCTACGTTGGTTAAACCCATGACATTTGTGATGAATCTTCCCTTTTATTATGTCACGTTACGAGAACGAATTACGTGGGGAACGATGGGGTTAATATGCATGTTAATAAAATGATGTGGAATGGGTATGCTTAAGAGTAACATAAATTAAATGGACATAATTGGGAATTTACCTATTGAGTTAGGTCTACCCATATTATGGAGTTGGGAATTTACCTATTGAGTTAGGTCTACCCATACTACGGAGTTGGGAATTTACCTATTGAGTTAGGTCTACCCATATTCTGGAAAACATGATTAATTAATTAGGGATAATTAATATAAATTATGAGGGTGATTAATTAGGTGTAATTAATCGACTAAGACACGAGGTTGGACTCAGTTGTAGCGTAAAACTGCCCAGACCCAACCGGTTTAACCAGTTGCTACAAATGTTAGCCCAATGTGAGAGGTCTTAGGCACAAATTAAATACGTGATTAAAGTAAAGACACGAGGTTAGACCCTTTTTATGACGTAAGGCTGCCCGGACCCAACCGGCATATCCAGCAGTCATAAAAGACGGTCTAATGTGAGAGGTCTTTATGAGGTCATGATCTTAATTAATTAATTTAGAAACACTTAACCATATTAGCATGTAGAGGGACATGAGGGGTTAAGTGGGGGCCTTGGGTGGCAATAGAAATACGATTAGAATACTTAACCAAAGTGGAACATGTAATTAAAACATGGTTAAAGGGTTAAGTAAGTGCTTTGGGTGGCATGTGGAAATCTAGTGGGTGCCTTGAATGGCAATTAAAATATGATTAATGACTTAACCAGAATTTATAACATGTAAGTGGACATGGTTAAAGGGTTAAGCGGGATTCACTAGAAATAACAAGCTTAGGTGGTAGCTTGTGGGGGCCCATTTCAACCAATATCCCAAACGTATCTTAGTGGGCTCGACTCTAGTCGAGTGACGGGACACGCATATTGGGCTTGACTATAAGAGGCCAAAATGGGTTAGCGGTGGCAACGCATGACCAACGGGTTTCATATGCGTGTGTGGACCCGGGCTGGTAAATAAGACGTTGTTGCATCGTGTAGATATAAGACGTGCACCGTTAGTTTTATCAGGTTGCCACGTTGGGGAATGGTACACCCCACGGTGGGGCCAGCACGGGTATCTACGTTAGGGAGCCGATCAAATGGGGAGTAGTGTGTACACCTAGTGGATTGTAGGGCCCTGTGGCGTCTACTCAGTCACCTAGGGGTACGCGAGAACTATTAAGTTAATTTTATAAGTCCATGGGTGGGATCAACCTTTAAGTTAGGAATGACTGGTGTGGTGCAGTTTAGTAATTTACCTTTGGAAGGGTAGATGCGTCTTTACATTTCTTAGTTTATCCTAAGTCTACCAAGCTGCTTAGTGTAGCCATTCATCCCCAGACGACACCGTATATCAAGCTTATGTCTTCTCTGGTTACTTTAATGATTGTATTGTTAAAGTTATAGGACTCGCTCAGACTTATGTCTGACCCCGTTGTTTTTATCTTTTTTTCCCAACCCTCAGGTTATCAGAGTGGGCCCAGTACGAGTGGGCTTTGATCAGGCTGCTTTATTCTCTTTTGGAGCTTGGACCATAGATGTAGAGCTCAGTTATCTTTTCTTTTGTCATGGCTATTGTATGAGAGTGGGATTATGTACTTCTTTATTTTGACGGATTTTGTACTTGACTCTTATTATGGTTTTGTGATGTAACCAAACATGTTTTACTTTCCGCTGCAATGAAATGATGTTTTAAAATTTTCAAGTATTACTCATATCTGTCTTGTTGTAATTTTTCTGTTCTATATTCACTTAAAATACTCCACCGATGTTATGGCATTCCCTTAGCGACTGAGCATAGCGGGTGTGGGGTGTTACACGTGGTATCAGAGCTTAAGGTTACCAGAACAGATAAATTTTTTAGAAAAACTATTTTCTAAGAATATTTTTGAAAGGAGTATTTTCAAAAACATGTCTTTTAAAAGAAAAGTTTTTGAAAGATAAGCATAATCCCCAATAGCCATATCTATATCTTTCGAATTCTCCGTTTTGAATCTCTTCCTCTCTCGTTTTGAGTTTCCCCTCCGCGTATAGATGACCTTTCTAAGATAGATAAGAATGGAAAACCACTTCAAGGGACTTAGACGTTAGTCAGATTAGAAGTTGGTTCAAGAAGGAGGAGGACTGGTAGGTATCTATTGGATAGACGAAGGGAGGAAGGCTCAAATAGTTGTTTGGTTAATGAAGGATGAAACCTCATTGGTGGGAGGTTACGAGTGGAGAATGGGAAGACGAAGGCGAGTAGTTATCCTTTTAGAGGAATGGGACACCTTATTAGGGTTGTCCAAAGAGGCAAGGGCAAGGTACGGAATCTTTTGGAGGGTAGTTGTATTCCCTCGAGGCTAGTGTACCAGATGGGGATAGGACCGTCTAGGTTGGAATTTGGATTCCTTTATTTTCCGGTTTGAACTTTATTTGATTCTGACGCATCGAGTTCGTTTATCTCATCATTGTTAGTTGAGTCACTGCACTTAGACACCAGTTAGTAGATGATCCCTTAGTTGTTTCAAACCCAATTGGGGCTCCATGAAGTGTTTGGGTTTGAAAGTTGCTATACTTAGCGTTGAGAGTAGATGTGATGCTTTTTGGGCTTCACGAGCTATGGGTTAGTTTTGGGCATGGACTGGTTATCCAGTAGGGGTGCCGTTCTTGATTTTGAAGGGAGAGTTGTTAGGCTTATGACCCGCTTGGGTAACACTCTCGAGATCTCTTGTAATCCCATGGAATCTGTTTTTCTAAGTTATCTTGAATCGCTCGATGCTTCAGTCGAGAGTTTGCGTTCTGTCAGAGTGGTCCGGGAATATCCGGATGTGTTTGAAGAGGTGAAGGGTTTGCCTCCGAAGCGGGAGATAGATTTCCGAATTTATTTGGTGGATAATGCCAAACCAGTGTCTTTGCCAGTGCGCCACATGGCTCCTCGTGAGAGAAGAGAACTTCATAAGCAAGTAGGGGAGTTGCTTGAGAAGGGGTTCATAAGGCGAAGTATATCGGAGTGGGGAGCCCCAGTAGTGTTTGCCACGAAGGCGGATGGGTCCCTCAGACTTTGTGTGGATTATAGAGAACTTAATAAGCTCACGAAGAAGAATAGACACCCATTACCGAGGATAGATGATCTCTTTGATCAGTTGGTTGGCGCCTCAGTGTTTTCGCAGATGGACTTAGCTACAGGGTTTCGTCGGTTGAGAGTGGCTGAGGATAGTATAGAGAAGATTTCCTTTAGGACTCCGGATGGTTTTATGAGTGGCTGGTGATGCCATTTGGTTAGACGAACGCCTCCGCATACTTTGTTGATTTGATGAGAAGGGTGTTCAGGGAGTACCTAAATAAGTTCGTGATGATCTTGGTGGATGACATCTTGGTCTTTTCTAGGAGCGAAATAAGTTTTCGTATGTGCTCAATAGGTTGAGCAAAGCCAGTTATGGGATAAACGGTGGTTTTGGAGCGAGACTGGCAAGGACATCCAGAGTTGGACAAGGGCTTAATTATTTAGCCGTTTTTACTAGTATCATCTCACGTAGGTCGTCTGAATTCGAAGGAGGTATCCCTTGGGTGTTTGCCTGATATTGGTTTAGGCCTTTGGGGCTTGCATTTGGGGGATGTCGAGTTCGACTAAGGTGATCTGCGTGAGAGATGGATAGTTGTGACGATTTTGCATGGGAGAATATCCTGATTTTCTCTAGAAGTGGAGAAAAGCATGCCCTACATCTTAGGGAAGTGTTGGAGACTCTTTGAACGCATTGTCTTAAGACAACAAAGGTGGATGAAATTCTTAGCATCCTATAAGTTTGAGATAGCGTATACCCCTGGCAATGGTAACGTGGTGGCAGACGCCTTGAGCAGAAAAAGGCTGTCTTTGAGTCCATTGTTCGTGGAATGGCGAAGCTTGGAGTTTAATTCTATGATTGACTTTAGACCTTCCGTTGACTTTGTACCCGGTTTGCTAGCCTCCTTGGAGGTTAGGCCTACTCTTTTGGGGCGGATTGGCGAGGTACAGCGAGACGACCCACAGTTGGTTGAGTTAGTAGAGAAGCTCATAAGGGGTGAGTCGTCCAGCCATTTGAGTAGGTACACCCTAGATGGTAAGGGGTGGTTGCGTAGAGACGGTATACTTTGTGTACCGCAAGACGAGGGTCTGAGGAAGGCTATACTTGATGATGCACATCGGTCAAAGATGACCATTCATCCTGGTAGGGACAAGATGTACCAAGACATGAAGAGAGTTTTCTTCTGGGCCGGTATGAAGAAAGATGTGGCCGAGTATGTGGCTAGATGCTTAGTGTGCCAACAAGTTAAAGCGGAGCAAAGGAAACCCGGTGGGTTGCTACACCCATTGGAAGTTCCGCAATGGAAGTGGGATAGTGTCTCGATGGATTTGATCGATGGGTTACCGAGATCGAGGAAGGGCAATACGGGAATTTGGGTTGTGGTAGACAGACTTACCAAGAGTGCCCATTTTATACCCGTGAAGAGTAAGAGGACCGCTCCATGGCTTGCTTCAGTCTATGTTAGAGAGATTGTTAGATTGCATGGCGTACCATCCAGCATTGTGAGTGATCGAGATCCTATCTTCACTAGTGAGTTTTGGAGAAGTTTGCAAGAGGCGGTAGGGACTCAGTTGTGTTTGAGCACCGCATATCATCCTCAGACGGACGGTCAGACCGAGAAGGTGAACCGTATCTTAGAAGATCTCTTGAGGCTTTGTATCTTGGATTTTGGAGGTACATGGGAAGAACATCTTCCTTTGGTGGAGTTCGCATACAATAACAGCTTTCAGTCTAGTATTGGCATGGCACCTTTCGAAGCTCTTTATGGAAGTCCTTGTCGATCTCCTACATGTTGGTGGGAATCTACGGATAAGATCTTGCTTGGGCCAGATATGGTTAGAGAGACTTCAGAGAAGATTGATTTGATTCGAAGAAGGATGAAGGCAGCGCAAGATAGACAGAAATCTTATGCGGATCGGAGAAGGACGGATCTTGAGTTTGAGGTTGGGGACATGGTTTTTGTCAAAGTATCTCCGTTGAGAAATGTTGTTCGCTTTGGGTCCGTTGGGAAGTTAGCACCGAGGTTTGTTGGGCCGTTTCCTATTAAGGAAAGGATTGGACGGATGGCATATAGGGTGGAGTTGCCCGACAGACTTAGTGGTGTTCATGATGTATTCCATGTATCACATTTGACGAAGTGCTTACATGAGACCGCAGAGGTCGTAGAGCCGAGCTTGCTTAGAGATGTAGAGGTAGAGCGTGATGCGACGATTCGACGAGCTCCTACTCGCATCCTTGGGTCAGAAACTAGGAAGTTGAGGAACAGAGAAGTTCAGCTAGTTAAAGTGCAATGGGGAGATGACGAAAGCAATGCTACTTGGGAGACGGAAGCGAAGATGCGTTCTTTGTACCCATTTCTTTTTGAGAGTATGTCTTTTAACTTCTCCTTTATCGCTTGTCTAGTACTTATCTTATCCTTAGTATATCCTCTCGCTAGTACCTATGACCTTTAGATAGGGTAAAACCTATGGTTGAAACATGTGTTTGAAACATGTTATGGTTGATGGATGCATGTGGATGCAATTGTTTGCTAGTGGTTGCTCGTGGATGCATATACACACACATTGGGCACTAGATCGGCTCAGTCACTTCATGTTGCATATCGCATAAATGGATGTGGTAGTTAGATTGATGGATGTATCATGGCTGTGTTATCATGTGGATGATGCATTTTTGTGTATGGTTGTGCACGCATATAGAAATTGTATGTGTCAATAGGGTTTCGCATACATATTGGATGCTTGGCACTATCATGGTTTGCATTAAGGAGGTCGACTGAATCAGTAGACCGCCTGATTTTGCATTAGTATACGGACATATACACACACTTTCTGCATATGTTCATACATCATTAGAAGTTTCTAAGGATAATGGTTGCTTGTGGTTGATGGTTTAGTAGATGGTTGTTTGGTTGGTAGGATACGTTCTTCTTGACTTAGAGATTTCGAGGATGAAATCCTTTAAGTAGGGGAGAATATAACACCCCGAATTTCAATTAACACTAATGGTTAGTAATTAAAGTATAATTAATCTCAGATGTGAGAATTAGGGGAAACGGGCTGCGTCATTGCGTTCGTCTCGGAAAAATACGCGAAATAGAGTCCGAGTTTGCGTAAAACGGGTACCGTATGAAAGAGATATGGACGAACGAAGTTAGGCAGAAAAACCCGAAACAGGCCAGAAATGCACTGGTGCACTTGTGAAGTGCGCCAGCACAAAAATACACTGGCGCACTTGGGAAGTGTGCCCATGTCGGGACAGGAAACCTGCACAGTTTCTAGAGAGTTCTGTGGTTGGGTGCACCAGTTTGGGGTTTGGGCTTGGTCTTAGGGCTGGTTTCTGGAAGGTTCCGAAATCTAAGGGTCCTAATCTAATTTAGGGTTAATCTAAGGGCCTAAAACACTCACCTAATCTATAAATACACCCTAATACTACCCTAATTCATACTAAAAATAGAAATGATGCCACCATGCCGCCAAAATCAAACTTGAGAGGAACCTCCACTAGTTTATGAAGAAAGTTGCAAGCTAATCAACCTCTAATCATCATCTTCTTCTTGTATAGCAACTAGTTCTACTACATAAGTTTGCTAATCTTGGTTTTGGTGAGTTTCTATCACTTTAATAACCAATTGCTAAATTAAGTAGATGAGATATGATGAGATCATGCGGTTTTGCATTCGGATTTGTGGGTTTTAAGTCATATGATATGATGTTAGTTTGCTAATCTATGTTTAATGTTAACCCTATGTTTATGCAGGTTAAGTATGTGGGTTTATGCAAGTTAAGTGATGGGTTTCATGCATGCTAAGCATTGGGTTTTATGCATGCTAAGTATTTGATTTTATGCATGATTTTATGCATGCTAAGTATTTGGTTTTATGCATGCTAAGTATTTGATTTTATGCATGCTAAGTATTTGATTTTATGCATGCTAAGTATTTGATTTTATGCATGCTAAGTATTTGATTTTATGCATGCTAAGTGTTTGGTTTTATGCATGCTAAGTATTTGATTTTATGCATGCTAAGTATTTGATTTTATGCATGCTAAGTATTTGATTTTATGCATGCTAAGTGTTTGGTTTTATGCATGCTAAGTATTTGATTTTATGCATGCTAAGTGTTTGGTTTTATGCATACAGTATGACATGCAAGTTTACCCTTTTTCTAAATAAGATGCGTACATATGCAAGATGACACCTTTGTATGCTATGCATACATATGCATGTTTACCCTATTATGATGCAAGTTCATATGCAAGTTTGTCTCTTTTTATGATATGCATAACATATGCGAGTTTGCCTCTATGTATGACATGTTATGCAAGTTCACATGCAAGTTTATGTGCAAGTTCATATGCAAGTTTATGTGCAAGTTCATATGCAAGTTCGTCTCTTTTTATGACATGCATAATGCAAGTTTGGGTTAAATGCTAGTTGGGTTTAATGTATGCTCATATACGCAAGTTGACACCTTTTGAACCCATGATAAAGTTATAAGCTATGTTGGTTAAACCCATGACATTTGTGATGAATCTTCCCTTTTATTTTGTCACGTTACGAGAACGAATTACGTGGGGAACGATGGGGTTAATATGCATGTTAATAAAATGATGTGGAATGGGTATGTTTAAGAGTAACATAAATTAAATGGACATAATTGGGAATTTACCTATTGAGTTAGGTCTACCCATATTATGGAGTTGGGAATTTACCTATTGAGTTAGGTCTACCCATACTACGAAGTTGGGAATTTACCTATTGAGTTAGGTCTACCCATATTCTGGAAAACATGATTAATTAATTAGGGATAATTAATATAAATTATGAGGGTGATTAATTAGGTGTAATTAATCGACTAAGACACGAGGTTGGACTCAGTTGTAGCGTAAAACTGCCCGGACCCAACCGGCTTAACCAGTTGCTACAAATGTTAGCCCAATGTGAGAGGTCTTAGGCACAAATTAAATACGTGATTAAAGTAAAGACACGAGGTTAGACCCTTTTTATGACGTAAGGCTGCCCGGACCCAACCGGCATATCCAGCAGTCATAAAAGACGGTCTAATGTGAGAGGTCTTTATGAGGTCATGATCTTAATTAATTAATTTAGAAACACTTAACCATATTAGCATGTAGAGGGACATGAGGGGTTAAGTGGGGGCCTTGGGTGGCAATAGAAAATACGATTAGAATACTTAACCAAAGTGGAACATGTAATTAAAACATGGTTAAAGGGTTAAGTAAGTGCTTTGGGTGGCATGTGGAAATCTAGTGGGTGCCTTGAATGGCAATTAAAATATGATTAATGACTTAACCAGAATTTATAACATGTAAGTGGACATGGTTAAAGGGTTAAGCGGGATTCACTAGAAATAACAAGCTTAGGTGGTAGCTTGTGGGGGCCCATTTCAACCAATATCCCAAACGTATCTTAGTGGGTTCGACTCTAGTCGAGTGATGGGACACGCATATTGGGCTTGACTATAAGAGGCCAAAATGGGTTAGCGGTGGCAACGCATGACCAACGGGTTTCATATGCGTGTGTGGACCCGGGCTGGAAAATCAGACGTTGTTGCATCGTGTAGATATAAGCCGTGCACCGTTAGTTTTATCAGGTTGCCACGTTGGGGAATGGTACACCCCACGGTGGGGCCAGCACGGGTATCTACGTTAGGGAGCTGATCGAATGGGGAGTAGTGTGTACACCTAGTGGATTGTAGGGCCCTGTGGCATCTACTCAGTCACCTAGGGGTACGCGAGAACTATTAAGTTAATTTTATAAGTCCATGGGTGGGATCAACCTTTAAGTTAGGAATGACTGGTGCAGTGCAGTTTAGTAATTTACCTTTGGAAGGGTAGATGCGTCTTTACGTTTCTTAGTTTATCCTAAGTCTACCAAGCTGCTTAGTGTAGCCATTCATCCCAAGACGACACCGTATATCAAGCTTATGTCTTCTCTGGTTACTTTAATGATTGTATTGTTAAAGTTATAGGACTCGCTCAGACTTATGTCTGACCCCGTTGTTTTTATCTTTTTTTCCCAACCCTCAGGTTATCAGAGTGGGCCCAGTACGAGTGGGCTTTGATCAGGCTGCTTTATTCTCTTTTGGAGCTTGGACCATAGATGTAGATTTCAGTTATCTTTTCTTTTGTCATGGCTATTGTATGAGAGTGGGATTATGTACTTCTTTATTTTGACGGATTTTGTACTTGACTCTTATTATGGTTTTGTGATGTAACCAAACATGTTTTACGTTCCGCTGCAATGAAATGATGTTTTGAAATTTTCAAGTATTACTTATATCTGTCTTGTTGTAATTTTTCTGTTCTATATTCACTTAAAATACTCCACCGATGTTATGGCATTCCCTTAGCGAGTGACCATAGCGGGTGTGGGGTGTTACACCCCAAAACCCGCTGCGCCGAACCACCGCACCCTCCCCTCCTCGATTTTCGCGAAAAGTTTTTCTCCCCCCTCTCTCTGTCCAATGCTGAACACTGTAAGATTTTTATTTTATTATTTTTGTTTATCTTTACTTATTTTATTGTAATTAGATTAAATAAAAGAAAAAAACTAGTTTAATATATATGTAGCATCAGAAATGAAAACGTGATTTATATAGGTAGCAAACGAAAAGAATTGATTTTTAAACAAGTAAAGAAGTGATTTTTATCTTATGTAAAGCATTGTTTTAAATTGAAAAGATAAGATCTTTGTTTAAGAAAGATTTGATTTTGAAATGAATAAAGATTTGATTTTTAATATATATATATAAAGAGGAGATCTTTACAGATGTAGCGATATAAAGACACGATTTTGATATATGTATGATAATAAAAATACGATTTTTATATTATATAGATAGTAAAAATTTGATCTTTATATGTGTAGCGAAGTAAAAACCTGATTTTTATTATATATATGTTGAAATAAAAATGGGATTTTTATAGCAATGATATAAAAATTCGATCTTTATATTAGAAGTAGATATAAAAATATAATTTTTATATAGGAAGGAGCGTTATAAAAATATATTCTTTATTGGAAGAAGAGCGATATAAAAATATAATTTTTATATAGTGAGCAGAATATAAATAGAATTTTTATCTATACAGTAGCGGAATAAAAATAGAACTTTTATCTACATAGTAGCAATATAAAAATGTGATTTTTATATATGTAGTGGCTACGAACAATGAAATTGACAAAAGGCGAGCGCGACGAAGATTTCTACATATGAAGAATCGTGGCATTTAGTTTAGCTAGTCGGTGAGAACTCCTCACCTTTAATTTAAATTTCTAGTTGAAATATATACTAAGATGCAGACGGTGTTTAGTAGCACCCGACTCCCGTCGTCCACAGACCATGGACGGCTTGTTTGTTTGTTTGTTTGATTTTGATGTGTAGTTGATTGTGTGATGTGGATTGAAATAAAAATATTTTTATAGTTAAAAATAGAATTTTTAATGTGTATATAGAATGAAATAAATCAATATAAACAAATCAAACGATTTGTTTATATACACACATTTGACTGATATTGACTGGGACGATAAATTTTACACATCGCCCAACTGCACGAATAAAATCTGTGTTTGATTGTTTGAAACACCACACGGGTATTGGGAAGATATATGACATACACTAATCCCAATAATTAGTTGTATGTCGATCGATTGATTGACAGACTTTTATGAGCGTTAAATATCTATATTTGATGCTTATAAAGTGTAGAATGCACTTTGGATGATGGTTGATTATTTGTCATTGTTGATAGATAAATGCGTTGTATGGAAATCCACAGAAATAAAATCTATGGTAATTGATTGGGCCTCATTCTAGTTTTGAAATAGAATATTTGAAGAGAAATATTTGAATAAAATATTTGAGAAGAAATATTTGAAACATAATATTTGAATAGATATTTGAAATAGAAATATATAAAGCCGTGTTGATTAGATATGCGCTATTTTGACGCGAATGATATGTATATCGATTATATTCGTTTTTATAATGAATATTGAAAAGTGATTTCAAAATCGAATATTTTAAAATGAAATTCGAATTAAATTGAATTGAAATGAATTAGAATTCGAATTGACTTGAAAATAAAATGAATTCGAATCGAATTGAAATTGAATGGAAATCAATTTGAAATGAATTTATAAGGAAAAATTCAATTTTGTTTTGAATTTGAAAGAAAGTTGAAATCGTTTCGAAAACGAATTTAAAACAATTTATAAAAATGAATTTATAAGGAAAAATTCAATTTTGATTTGAATTTGAAAGAAAGCTGAAATCGTTTCGAAAACGAATTTAAAACAATTTATAAAATACGTTTTGAAAGGAAATCGACGAAGTATATATTATATATATTATAATGGCCTGAATAGAACGCGCCGCACTGCGGTAGTTCGTGAATTTCAACCATTGATTTCGAATGGATATTGCGGGAGATCCGACCGTCGGATTCTCCTAAAACTGGAACCGTTGGGTTCGTATCGAAAAGAGCTTTCTAACGAATATTAAAAATTAGAAATCTAATGGTTGGATTTGGAATTATGTCCAAATCAAATTTGGAAAAGGTCGCTGTAAGTGCAGTTCGATGGCCATTGGTGGAAATCGACTGTACGGGCCTTGATAAAATTATTAAAAGTAGTAATAATTTGTGTAAAATCATAAGAAATTATTTGGGAAGAATTGGGATGAAAAACTTCATATTTGAAAAGATAAAAATATATTTTTATCGAAATGAACTAGTTTTGAACTAGAATTATAATTCTATTTAATTTTAAAATAAATAAAGTGGATTTGCAATGGTTTCAAAGGTAACCAGAATTTCCAGTAATTGAATTGGAATGGATTTGAATTGAAATTGTCTTTGGAATATTTCGATGTTGGATTTCGTGATTATACAGATAGCGTTATGGAAATCTGAAAGATATATAGATATCGTTATTTCCAATACGATATTTGTTTGTCATAGAATTTGATATTGAATATAAGCCGATATATTTTCTATTCAGAGCCTTGTATTTAATATCAAATGTGATTTGGGTTTGTCGTGAATGGTGTCTTCAATAATACTGTTCTTAAACCCAGGTGAGAAAAATACTAAATCTTTTTATTTAGATTTAATGAAGTGTACCAATTAAATAATATTTAATTGGAATTGAATTGGTATTGATTTTTGGGTTTATCGTGAACAATGTTTTAAATAACACTTGTTCTTTAACCCGATAATTAATGGAATGTGATTTTGGGTTGTCGTGAATGGTATCTTCAATAATACTGTTCTTAGACCCAACGGAGTTAAGAAAATCAGAAACTAACTGGTGATTAGTTAAGTTGAATGGTTTCTGGGGTATTGATCTGATGTTGGTTTCGGCCTTCGGGGTTAATACTTAGTGAATTGTTCACTTGCTAATTTATGGCTAAAGGCTAATGGAATGGAAATGTGATTGAAATGTGATGTGATTTTGGGTTTATTGTGAACCGTGTTTTAAATGACACTGATTCTTTAACCCAGTCAAAGATTAAAACTAAGTGGAGTTATAATGAATCTTTAATTAGATTGAAAAGATCAAGGATGGAGAATCACCAGTTTACTCCAGACGGTAGTTAAATCTTTAATTAGATTTGAACGTGAAATGGTAATTGAATTTACCGATAACACTATGGTGTTAGATATGAAGTATGACCAGTTTTACTTCATGGGATAAATAGGTTGGGATTGGAAAATAAAATAAATAATTACTTCGGTGTGGTTCGCTAATCCCGACTAGTTTGAAGTGATATTCAAAGGAAGATTAAAGAATAAATTTAAAAGAATTTATCTTTGATAAAATTAATGGGAACCTTTCCCTAAGAATGTGAAATTTAGAAACTAACTGTAGGTTGGCTAAGATGAATGGTTTCCTGGGTATTGATCTGATGTTGGTTTCGGCCTTCGGGGTTAATATTTGGGGAATTGTTCTCTTACTAATTTACGGTTAGTGACTGATGAATTGCGTATGTTGTGTTTGTGTAACACTTGTTTATTATATACGCGAGTTATTCAGAAAGACCAGGTTTATCCCATTCTGAACAACTGATACGACGATAAGTTGAAGATGAAGACGGTGGTCGAAGACCGGAGGTCTTCACGTCGTTTGGGTGGTTACTGATGATCTTGATTGGGCCGTACACCCAAGAGGAGGGAATCAGTTAGTGATCGTCCAGACGTAGTTGGAGATCGATGGATATGCATGGTACTAGGTGCCTCCGGTTTCGTTCAGACCCAGAACGAACTTGTAAATGGACAGTGTGTCTGACATCGGATTTTATTCTGTGTGATTGGTTTCTATTAAATATATATATCTATTTGGCAGCGGAAAATTTATTCTCTTGCTTAACGCCCTTCTCTGAGACGTACGAGCTCAGGGGTTATATATTGATGGATATCAAACGCATGGAGTGAATTGCCTTTGTAGCATGCCTAAGTGGCAAATGATCAAGGCTTCTGTTGAAAAGCAAAGTCTTGTGGGTGATGATCAAAGCACGGCCTGTGTGGCATAGCTTTGTGTAGCGTTTATTCGCGAGCCTCACACCCCGGAAGTGGACCAGAAACGGGAGAGGACTTCAGGGAGGGCATGCCTTTACTTCTAGCTAGAAGTGGCATCGGTGGTTTTACACGCCCTGACGAGTTTGACTTATGTGGTTGTTGCTGTTGCGAGGCGCCTCGGATATATCTGTGACTGTATGGAGCCGATGGAGTCATTTGGCTCATTTACGCCCCATAGGGCGGGGAGACGTAGTGTTCAGGCATTTTAATCCACATCGGTGGACCGGCCCTGACGATCCAAGGGCTCACCTGCGTCTAGGTCCTGAGACATGGGCTAGATTGTCTCAAATCGGTGAGGACTATCTTTTGCCTCGGTTCACAGATGGAAATCCAATTTCCAATATGTGATTGTGCGGTTTTGATTGTAGAGCCTAGTATGGCGACATGATATATGGTACCCATATCCTCCATGATTGATACTTATGATTGAAATTGTTTTAAACAATATACACTTATCATAGTATCAAATGACTTGTTTTAAATGTATCAAGCATGCTTTGGCTATTATAAGGAAAAACCCTATCCTTCAGTTTGTGTTGCATTGAGTGATGGGACCTGGGTCTTATAATAGCTTCATTTTTCTTTATTTAGCATTGCGCTGTTGTTTTATGCACAGGTGTTCTTGGGAGGAAACCTGTTCCTGTTATACGGCATGGTCCCTTGATTTACCTAACTTTAAAATAAAGATTAATAACTGTTTTAGTTCTCACACCAGTCACATGACTGACCTGGAGTTTATTGTTTTAACCTAAACTCTGGGTGCCCTTATTTTGACACGGGCAGCTAGTAGTTTTGGTTTTGCAGATTTATATTCACATGATCCTGATTTACAGCTGGAACGATACTCGGAAAGCTCTGTATTCGTGTATTACTTATAGTTGTGTTTTGTATTATTTTCCGCTGCAATGTATTTAAATGTAATTTAAATCTCTGATATTTTTCTATTATGTAATTTAAATCTCTGATATTTTTCTGTTGTGTAATATTTATTCATACTCTGTATATTCTTGTATTCTGATGGAATTGTTGTAATAAACGATGAAATGTTCTTCTGTTTGCGTTCTTCTGTGTGTTGTTCTCAATTCAATCTGGGATTTCCCGTAAGGGGGATTTCGGGTCGGCTCACTAGACATTACTTCGGTTCTAATATCACGCTGTTATAATGCCGAATTTTTTTTTGAAACTGAAATGTATATGAAATTTTCTTAAATGAGCTATATAAAATATTCATGTGTTGAATAAAATGTTTGAACAATAAAAATATCATTTTTATTGAATTTATGAACTATATAAAATAGTCAAGTGTTGAAATAAATATTTTATGGTTAAAATTATAACTTTTAACGTATATATGAACGACATAAAATTCTCCTGAAATGAAAATAAATATTCATTTGCGAATCGGACGATTTGTTTATGTACACCCATTTAACTGACATGGATTGGGCGATGAATTCTACACATCGCTCAATTGCACAAATAATATTTAGTATTTGTTGGTTGAAATCCCACACGGGTATTGGGATGATATTTGACATACACTAATCCCAATTGTTTAGTTGTAAGTAAATCGATTGGTTGACGGATTGTTGTAAGTGTTAATTATATATATTTAATGCTTAAGCAGTTGTGTAATGCACTCTGGATGATGGTTGATTGTTTATCATTGTTGTTGTATACATGTGATGTATGAAATCCATATTACTAACATTATATGGTAATTGATTGGGTCTGATTCCAATTCAGAAATAACTAATATTTTAAAATAATATTCAGTAAAGGATTAAAATGTGAATTTGATGTCCGATTTTGGATGGACACGAAAATATTGAAATATGTGAAGCCGTGTTGATTAATTATGTGTCATTTTAACGTGAACGATATTTATATCGATTTTATTCATTTGCATAACGAATACCGAAAAGGAAATGATTTCAAAATCTGACTTTTTGAAAATATTATCATTTAAACATTATAATGATAAGGAGTATTCAATTTTGGTTTAAAATTGAAATGGAAGTTGGAATCGTTTTAAAACGAATTTATAAAATACGTTTTGAATGAAATATATATTATATTTTATTTTATTTTATTATTTATATATTAATGACTTGAATAGAATGTGCCACGCCGCGATCGTTCGCGAATTTCAACCATTTACTTCGAATTTACATTACAGGAGATCTGACCGTCGAATTCTCCTAAAATCGGAACCGTTAGGTTCGTATCAAAAAGAGCTTTCCAATGAATATAAGAGATTTGAAATCTAACAGTTGGATTTGGAATTATGTCCAAATCAAATATGGAAAAGGTCGCTATGGATGTAGTTGGGTGGCCATTATTGAAAACCGACTGTATGGGCCTTGATAAAATTATTAAAATTATTAGTAATTTGTATAAAATCATAATAAATGATACGGAAAGAATTTGGATGAAAATTCCACGGTTGTAAAGATAAAAATATATTTTTATCAAAATGAACTAGTTACTAACTAGAATGATAATCCAATGTTTTTAAATAAATAAATTGGATTTGTGAATGGTTTTAATCTATACAGAATTTTCCAATGTATGAATTAAAATGGATTTGAATAGAAATCATCTTCGAAATATTTCGATATTGGATTCCGTGACTATATAGATATTGTAGGGGAATTTGGAAGATAGACATGTATCGTTATTCCCCATACGATATGTGTTGGTTTCAGAATTTGATATTGAATGTAAGCCGAAGTAATTTCTTTTTAGAGCCTTATATTTAATATCGAAGTGGATTATTGGTTTGTCGTAAATGGTATCTTTAGTAACACTGTTCTTAAACACCGTGTGAAAAGATTATTATGAACCGTGTTTTAAATAACATGTGTTCTTTAACCCAAATTAACAGTGAAATGTGATTTGGAATAATCTTTTAATTAAGATTAATGGAAATTTTCCAAAGTAAAGTTTCCCAATTTAATATATTAAATTGGAATTGAATAGAATTCGATTTGGTAATAATCGAATTGAGCTTCTGTGGAGGAAGACTGTTAATATGTATGGAATTTAAAAGGCTTTGTTGTTATACCGTTCATATTATTAGTTGGATACAGAAATTGATATCGATTATATATTAATCTGTTTTCCGTGAAGATTCCATAGTTAATGGAATATGATTTTAGGTTTATCGTGAACTCTGTTTTAAATGACATTGGTTCTTTAACCCATTTAAAGACAGGATTACATGTCTAACATTGTATTTCGAACTATATTGTTGATCTCTACTAAATATATATGTTTAGTGGTGGAGAATTTATTCTCTTGCTTAACACCCTTATCTGAGACGTATGAGCTTAGAGGTTATATATCGGCAGAAATCAATGGTATGGTGTAGATTGTCAATGTGGCATGTGCGTTTTCCCAAAGTTAAATAATCATTAAATATTGATCGTAGGAAGATTAAAACTAAGTGGAGTTTTAATGAATCTTTAATTAGATTGAAATGTGAAGGTGATAATTTAAATTATGAAATGTGGGAAATGATCGAGAATGGAGTATAACTAGTTTTGCTCCAAGTGATAGTTAAATCTTAAATTAGATTTGAACGTGAAATGGTAATTAATTTTACCCATAACACTATAGTGTTAGATATGGAGCACTACCAGTTTGGCTCCATGAGATGAATAGGTTGGGATTGGGAAATAAAATAAATGATTACTTAGGTAATGCTCGCTAACCCCAACTAGTTTGGAAAAACCTTAATTTGGTTTAAATTGTAAAAAGAATATTTGAATAAAAGAATATTCTAGATTGGAATGAGGCGCATGTTGTGTTTGTATAGCACTTATTTATAAGATACGCGAGTTATTTGGAAAGGCCGGGTTTATCCCATTTTGAATAATTGATACGACGATAAGTCAACGATGAAGATGGTGATTGAAGACTGGAGATCTTCACATTGTTTGGATGCTTACTGATGTCTTGATTGGGCTGTACACCCGAGACAAGGTAATAAGTGGTGATCGTCCAGATGCACTTGGAGATCGACGTGAAATGCGAGGACCCCTCTCCTGTATTGGACATATACGACGAGGAATAAGGTGCCTCCAGTTTCGTTCAGACCCAGAACGGACTTGCAAATGGATTGTATGCCTAACATTATATTCCGCGCTGTATTCATTGATCTCTGTAAATATGTATCTGTTTGGTGGCAGAGAATTTATTCTCTTGCTTAACACCCTTCTCTGAAACGTATGAGCTTAGAGGTTATATATTGGTGGAAATCAGTGTTACGTTATGGATTTACAATGTGGCATGCTGAGTGGCATCTGATCAATGCTTTTGTTGAAAAGCAGAGTCTTGTGGTTGATGATCAAAGAACGTCTTTAAATTGCATAGCTTTGTGCATAGCGTTAATTGCGAGCCTCACCCCTTGGAATGAACCAGAAACTGGAGAGGATGGCAGGGAGGACATGTGTTTCTTTCTAGCCAGGAGTGGTGTCATGGTATGGCGCTGAGACATTTTACTTATGTTGATGATGGAAAGCGAGGTACCTTAGATTTGAGTCCCTAGTGGCTCTTAATTTAAGCCCCATAGGGCGGGGAAACGTATTGTTCAGGAATTACTGATCCACAAACGTAAGGGTGGACCAACCTTGCTGCTCCTAGGTGCAGTTGGGCTGTATCCTAAGGCTCGGGCTAGAGAGTCTAGAATTCGGTAAGGACGATCCCTTGCCTTGGTTCATGATGGAAATCCAATTTCCAATACGACATCATGCAGTTTTAATTGTATAATAGGTATGGCGACATGATATATGGTACCTATGTCGTCTATGATTGATACATTTATATTTGAAGTTGTTTTTAACACTATGCACTTATAATAGTATCAAATAATTTGCTTAAAATGTACCAAGCATGTTTGGCTATTATAAGGAAAAAAATCTATCCTCCGTCTTGCGTTGCATTGTGTGATGGGACCTAAGTCTTATAATATCCTCATTATTCGAAAAGCATTGCAATGTTTATAAACTGTTTTATGCATTGGTATTCTCTGGAGAAAACCCATTCCATGTTATATGGCATGGTCCCTTAGTTTACTATATTTTTAAAGTAAAATTTTAAATAACTATTTTGGTTCTCACACCAGTCCCATGACTGACTCGGAGTTGATTGTTTCTACCTAAACTCTAGGTGCCCATAATTTCCCACGCAAGCAGCTTGTAGTTTTGGTTTTTGCAGATTTATTTAACAAGATCCTGGATTATGGCTGGAGCTATATTCGGAAAGCTCTGTATCCGTATATCCCTTTCAGTAGTGTCAATTGTTATTTTCCGCTACGCATTGTATTTGTACATTTTATTTTCGCTACTATGTAATATAAATTTAAATCTCTGGTATTTTTCTGATGTATATTATTTATTCGTACTGTGTTATATTCTTGTACTCTGATGTAATTGTTGTAACAACAATGAAGTGTTCTATTGTTCGTGTTCTGATTTGTCGTGTTCTCAGAACAATCTGGCTTCTCATTCGGTCTAAGCCAGATGGGAATTTCGGATCGTTAAAGGTGGTATCAGAGCTCTGGTTTACGGAGCTTGAGAACAATGCACATTAGAACCAAACGAAAGAATTCATCGAAGATTGGATTAGTAGTATCCAATAAGAATGACTCGTTAGAGATAGGGTTAGTAATACCCTAGAATGGATTAGTGTTATTTATTAAAATCAAAATTAATTTTGAAAATTAAAACTTATTATATGTATTTGAGTATTTTATGTTATATTGAATTCGGACGATCGGCTATATGAAGATTTTGAATATACGCGTAATTAACGTGTATTCGAAGTCTCAAATATACTGGGTAGATATAGAATCACACTCTAGTCGCCCGGGGATGATTCTGATGATGTGGCCACATCATCAGCATTTATGTTCGAGTTTTGAAAGTGGTATTTCTATATATTTCAAATTGACTGGTGTGAGAACCAATACTTGGTTAGAGTACATTGGTTGTAAATTGGCATCAGAAATGGATTTTTGAATATATTAAAGTTATATGTTTGAAAACTAATTAACTAATTGATTGTTGGTTATATTGTTTGATTATTAGTTCAACTAATAAAATTAATGAAATTAATATGTAAATGAAAGGTAAATTTAGCAAATTGAATTTATTATTGATCTTAATTGAAAATTGATTAGAATTGCATACATGTACATGTATATATAATGAACAGGTCATAGCGTGGAAGCTAAGAAGAGGAAAAAATTGTATCCCCGACAAATATGTACATGTTTACTGTATTTCTTGGGTTTTGATGATCTTATGAGCCGATTGGCAAGTCACTTGGATTTCTCTTTTTCTTTTTGATTGATGAGGGCCTTGTGAGGCAAGTTGTGGTTTTATCGATCAACCCATACAAAGGAGGTTATGGCGAAATTTTTCGAAAATTTAGGCTGTTAGCCAAATTTTTGAGAAATTACAAAATTCTTAGAAACAGAAATGTTGAAGAATGAACACCAGAATGAAAGTTGAGTTGGTTAGTTAAACAACTTTCAGCTCCGTTCATTTTCGAGGATGAAAAGATTTTAAGTGGAGGGGATTGTAACAACCTGGAATTTCTAAACCCAATTAAATTTTTTATTTTAGCTATTTTAATGGATTTTGAATACTTAAAATGATTTATTTTAAAGAATAATGACTAAAAATTTATTTTAATCAAAGTTAGAATGTATAAATTTATTTTAATTATAAAACAAGCCTGAAATGGTGCGGTAGTTTGAAATTTTGATTTCTAACCTCAATTGAATGTACATAATTCAAAATAAATCGGATTTCAGTAAAACAAGAAACATTTGAATCTGTTTAGTTATATCTTTCTAACGAATGTGAAAAATTGAGATTTCACTTTATAAATTAAAAGTTATAGCCAGTTTAAAATTTAAAATAGTCACTATAGAATTTATATATATTTGAAATATATTATAGTCCTTAAAAATAGCCATTTTGCAAACGACCTCCATTTTCGATGAAACCACTTTTGTTGGATCTGAAATGTCAAATTATCGTTATATTCCAAATTTCATAATTTTTGGAATTAATATGTGAGCTTAGTAAATTTAAACGTGTTTTAAATGTATAGTTTAAATTTAATTGACCAGTTAAAAAGGCCATTTTTCAAATGATCTCCAAATTCGAATAAATTAGTTTTGTTAGGACCGTATCATCAAAACATAGCTAGATTTATTTTTATATGATTTTGGAGTTAGTATGTGGTCCCGGTAAATTAAAATGTACGTTCAAATTCAATATATACTGATTTATATTTTAATTTTGATAAAAAATGATTGAAATATTTGAATTAGCTTACGAAACATATCCCATTGTGTTTGAAATGGGGGTATTTGGCTAGGAGCGACAGTCGTGGGATTTGATTTGGAGTTCAGATGTGAAAACAACATTTTTGGAATTAAAATAATAAAATAAATATGATATATATATATATATATTATCGGCCATTGAAAAAAAATCCATTCATTCTAAAATCTTGAGCAGGCCCTAGCTGAAAGAACGGCGGAATTTTCTTGAAATTTCAAGCTCGAAATCCATCCAATCCACTTAGTAAAAATCAAAACTGATAAAGGGTGAATAGGAGTGCTTCTCAGGTTCTCTCAATCCATACCACTCTGGTCGATTATCGTGCTGAGATGCAGGAGATCTTAGCCCTCCAAGGGCTTGACTTTCGAGTGGAATTGGGGATGACTGAGGCGCTGGACTTCGAGGCGTTTCTTGCGATGGTGGACGACAGTCAGGGCAGCGGCATGGCAAGGTCGGATCGAACTCCGGCTGGACGTGGTGGCGACGGCGAGGCGATTCCATTTCGAGCTAATGGGTTCAGTGTACAAGAATGACGAGAAAGATGGAGAGGGGTAATTAGTGTATAATTATTTCATTAAATAAATTTAGTATTCTCCGTAATGTAATTAATGCATTAAATTCCGTAACTTCTTCGTACGAGATCCAAATAGCGCGAAACTAGATCCGTTGGGATCGTGCGAACGAGAGCTTCACAACAAGACTAACCGAGCCCAATTTGGAGTTAGTTAGAATTTATAGCGGATTTAAATCCAAACCATCCCATAAAGAATGACGGAGTGGAAATCAAGGTGAGAACACCTTCTCACTCAAATTAATTTATAGTTAAATATATCCTAGGTTGCAGACAATGGTTTGTAGCACCTGACACTATTTTTGTACAAACCATGTATGTTTGTTTGGATTGAATTGTGGTGTATTGACTGTATTGTAGTGAAATGAACTGTATTGTGGTTTGTGGATTCGATTGGTTTTTGTGTATGGCAAGAGCCAATATCCGGAGAGGGGTGATGCTAGACATTACTCCGATTCTAATATCGCGCCATTATAATGCCGAATTTTTCTGAAACTGAAATGTATATGAAATTTTCTGAAATGAACTATATAAAATATTCATGTGTTGAATAAAATGTTTAAAAAATAAATATATCATTTCTATTGAATGTATGAACAATATAAAATAGTCAAGTGTTAAAAAAAACATTTTATCGTTAAAAATATAATTTTTAACGTATATATGAACGGCATAAAATTCTCCTGAAATGAAAATAAATATTCATTTACAAGTCGGACGATTTGTTTATGTACACCCATTTAACTAACATGGATTGGGACAATGACTTTTACACGTCGCCCAACTGCATAAATAAGATTCAGTATTTGTTGGTTGAAATCCCACACAGGTATTGGGATGATATTTGACATATACTAATCCCAATTGTTTAGTTATATGTCAATTGATTGGTTGACGGACTGCTGTTAACGTTGAATAATTGTATTTAATGCTTATGCACTTATGTAATGCACTCTGGATGATGGTTGATTGTTTATTATTGTTGTTGTATACATGTGATGTATGAAATCCATATTGCTAACAATATATGGTAATAGATTGGGTAATTAAGAAATAACGAATATTTAAAATAACGAATATTTTAAAATAATATTCAGTAAAGGATTAAAACGTGAATTTGATGTCCGATTTTGGATGGACACGAAAATATTGAAATATATGAAGCCGTATTGATTAGTTATGCGTCATTTTTACGCGAATGATATTTATATTGATTTTATTCAATTTTATAATGAATATAGAAAAGGAAATGATTTCAAAATCTGATATTTTGAAAATATTATTATTTAAACATTATAATGATAAGGATTATTCAATTTTGATTTAAAATTGAAATGGAAGTTGGAATCGTTTTTAAAACGAATTTATATAATACGTTTTGAATGAAATTATATATATATATATATATATATATATTAATGGCTTGAATAGAACGCGTCGCTCTGCGACCGTTCGCGAATTTCAACCATTGACTTCGAATGGGCATTATGAAAGATCCAACCAACGGATTCTTCTAAAACTGGAACTGTTGGTTTTGTGTCGAAAACAGCTTTCCAATGAACATAAGAGATTTGAAATCTAACGGTTGAATTTGGAATTTTGTCCAAATCATATTTGGAAAAGGTCGTTATCGATGCAGTTCGGTGGCCGTAATTGGAAACCGACTGTACGGGCCTTGATAAAATTATTAAAAACACTAATAATTTGTATAAAATCATAATAAATGATTTTTAAAGAATTTGGATGAAAAATTTCACGGTTGTAAAGATAAAAATATATTTTTATCAAAATGAACTAGTTATTAACTAGAATGATAATCCAATGTTTTTAAATAAGTAAATTGGATTTGTGAACGGTTTTAATCTAACAAGAATTTTCAAGTGTATGAATTGGAATGGATTTGAATAGAAATCATCTTCGGAATATTTCGATATTGGATTTCGTGACTATACGGATATTGTGGAGGAATTTGGAAGATAGATATGCATTGTTATTCCCCATACGATATGTGTTGGTTTCAGAATTTGATATTGAATGTAAGCTGATATAATTTCTGTTTAGAACCTTATATTTAATATCAAAGTGGATTTTGGGTTTGTCGTAAATTGTGTTTTCAGTAACACTATTCTTAAACCCCATGTGAAAAGAATAAATTCTTTTAATTAAGATTATTAAAGTTTCGAATTATATTTAGTAATTGGAATAAAATGGAATGTGATTTTGGGTGTATTGTGAACTGTGTTTTAAATAACATTCGTTCTTTAACCCAAATTAAAAGTGAAAGGTGATTTGGAATTTATAAATCTTTTAATTAAGACTAATGATTTTTTTTTTCAATTTAACATACTAAATTGGAATTGAATGGAATTCGATTTGGTTATAATCGAAGTGAGCTTCTGTGGAGAAAGAATGTTAATATATATGGAATTTAAAAGTCTTTGTCGTTATTCCATTTATATTATTAGTCGGATATGGAAATTGATATCGACCATATATTGATCTATTTTTCGTAAAGATTCCATAGTTAATGGAATTTGATTTTGGTTCGTGAACTGTGTTTTAAATGAAATTGGTTCTTTAACCCAGTTAAAGACAGGATTACATGTATAACATTGTATTTCGAACTGTATTGTTGATCTCTGCTAAATATATATCTGTTTGATGGCAGAGAATTTATTCTCTTTCTTAACACCCTTCTATGAGACGTATGAGCTTAGATGTTATATATTGGCAGAAATCAATGGTACCGTGTAGATTGTCAATGTGGCATGTGTGATTTCCCAAAGTTAAATAATCATTGAATAATGATTGTTGGAAGATTAAAACTAAGTGGAGTTTTAATGAATCTTTAATTAGATTGAAATGTGAAGGTGATAATTTAAATTATCAAATGTGGGAAATGATCGAGAATGGAGTATCACCTGTTTTTCTCCAAGCGATAGTTAAATCATTAATTAGATTTGAACGTGAAATGGTAATTACTTTTACCGATAAAACCATGGCATTAGATATGGAGCACTACCAGTTTGGCTCCATGGGATGAATAGGTTGGGATTGAGAAATAAAATAAATGATTACTTCGATAAGGTTCGCTAATCCCGACTAGTTTGGAAAAACCTAAATTTGGTTTAATTTGTGAAAAGAATATTTGAATAAAAGAATATTTGAATAAAAGAATATTCTGGATTGGAATGAGGCATATGTTGTGTTTGTATAGCACTTGTTTATAAGATACGCGGGTTATTCGGTAAGACCGGGTTTATCCCATTTTGAATAATTGATACGACGATAAGTTGACGATGAAGACGGTGATTGAAGACCGGTGATATTCACATCGTTTGGATGATTACTGATGTCTTGATTGGGTTGTACACCCGAGACAAGGTAATAAGTGGTGATCGTCCAGACGTACTTGGAGATCGACGTGATATGCGAGGACCTCTCTCCTGTATTGGACATATGGGACGAGGAATAAGGTGCCTCCGATTTCGTTTAGACCCATAATGGACTTGCAAATGGATTGTATGTATGACGTTGTATTCCGCGTTGTATTCATTGATCTCTGCTAAATATATATCTGTTTGGTGTCAGAGAATTTATTCTCTTTCTTAACACCCTTCTCTGAGATGTATGAGCTTAGAGGTTATATATTGGTGGAAATCAGTGTTACGATATGGATTTACAGTGTGGCATGCTGAGTGACATATGATCAAGGCTTTTGTTGAAAAGTAGAGTCTTGTAGTTGATGATCAAAGCACGACTTTAAATAGCATAGCTTTATATATAGCGTTAATTTGCAAGCCTCACCCCCCGGAATGAACTAGAAACGGGAGAGGATGGCAGGGAGGACATGCGTTTCTTTCTAGCTAGGAGTGGTGTCATTGTATGGAGCCTAGACGTTTTACTTATGTTGATGATGGAAAGTGAGGTACCTCGGATTTTAGTCCCCAGTGGCTCTTGATTTACACCCCATAGGGCGGGGAAACGTATTGTTCAGGAATTACTAATCCACAAACGTAAGGGTGGACCGACCTTGCTGCTCCTAGGTGCAGTTGCGGCGGTATCCTAAGGTTCGGGCTAGAGAGTCTAGAATTCGGTAAGGACGATCCCTTGCCTTGGTTCATGATGGAAATCCTATTTCCAATACGACATCGTGCAGTTTTAATTGTAGAATTAGTATGGGGACATGATATATGGTGCCTATGCCGTCTATGATTGATACATTTATATTTGAAGTTGTTTTTAACACTATGCACATATAATAGTATCAAATGATTTGTTTTAAAACGTACCAATCATGTTTGGCTATTATAAGGAACAACTCTATCCTCTGTCTTGCGTTGCATTGTGTGATGGGACCTAAGTCTTATAATAGCTTCATTTTTCGAAAAGCATTGTGCTGTTTATAAACTGGTATTCTTGGGAGAAAACCCGTTCCGTGTTATACGGCGTGGTCCCTTAATTTACTTTATTTTTAAAATAAAGTTTTAAATAACTGTTTTAGTTCTCACACCAGTCCCATGACTGACTCGGAGTTTATTGTTACTACCTAAACT
>JASFAX010003472.1:0-42372 GCA_030737875.1 Allium sativum | reverse complement strand
TCTGGTACCTTCACATATTTGTTGTCGGAATGGTTTTCGAACATAAATTCGAACCCGGACTTTCCGTACCAACAATCATATTGGTCAGATTTGATAGTCGGTGATTTAACTATCAAAATAAACAGTGTTTCAATCATGACACTCTAATGAGTTTAGTGGTTCAGTATTCAACATAACTTGGCCTTGTAATTAAAACAAACCTATTCACTTATGTTTAACTAAAACTTCTAACTCCTTTAATATTTAAACCACGAAAATTAAATTCTTATATACTCATATTCTCAAAATCATTTTACTATAATACTTAGTAAAATACCCATATTCAATTTCCACTAAATTCTCCTTTTGAAAACATTTGTTACGTTATTCTTTAATATTTAACTTGGGAAAACCTTATAACTTATTATTCGAAATCGGAATGTAATATCCTGTATCCCGTTCTTGAAAACCATAGCTAATATTTACTAGTACAAAATAAAATTAACTTTATATTTCCTTCTCTTCGGATCCATTGTTTATACACTTCCAAATTTCACAAACGTTGCATCTTTATCTCCCTAATAAATTTTCACTAACTTCTCTCACGATTACCAACTAATATTTCCTTCGGATATTCCTGAAGTCGTTCAAGTTGGGGTATTTTAATTACCTCTCAGACCTTGATCGACCACAATCTTATCTTCAAATAAATATAAGTTGTAATCAAAAATCACTATTCCATTCTAGTCTCAAAAACCAATTATAACTTGGGTTAGGTTATACAATCCCTACGACCCACTTCTTTACCTCAAATATACTTTTACCAATCTCCATTCAATCTATTCAACCATTCCCATTTTGAAATCTTATTTCAATCTCCCATTTTTACTTGATCTTATTTTCAAGTAACGTTAATGAAAAATTAATGCCTTTACCCTTTTAAACTTCATTTATAAATCCTTGGTTGATTATAAACCTTTATCTTAATTCCCTCTAACTTCCTTCACATAACTAGGTAACTTTTAAATTTGGGTTATCGTCTTTACTTAAAGTCCTCTTTATAACTTCGTTATAAAGATTTGGGTTTTACTTCATTTCAACTTCGATTATTCTTTAAATGAGTAAAAAAAGCATTTTTTTCTAAATTATTATTTAAAATCATGATTTACTTTAATCACTAACTGCTTCAGTAGTTAATTATAGTAAATCCCTTTTTCATAAACTTTAATTCAAATTAATATATTTAAAAAAAATCCAACTCTAGTTATAAAATAAATTCTATAACTTCATCTACATCGACCCACTTGACGGTGAATTAATATTTATAAACGATTGATTTTATAGGCCATACACTGCCAAATACTCAACCAAAATCGCCCATTGGTTTAAACCATACCGATGTTGAATATTTAATAACTAACAATCAAATCAATCCCTCCAAACAGGATAGTTCATGTGTGATAATTATGAAAATAAATAATATATGTGAGGAATCCAGTTGGATCCCTCCAACCTGTTCTTCCCTGTATTCAAAACGGTTATCACAAACCAGATCATTCAGTTTCACTTAACTGATAACAATGAATAACGGCCATCGACACCAATCAATTTTCAAGCAATTCAAACAATTTAAAACACGTTTATAATAAACGTGGCTAACAAGGTAAGTTACCTTTTTTGGGTCCAATCGTTAAAATAACGATTTGGTATTTCACTGAAATTAACCAACGGTTTAATTTCATCAGATAAATCAACAAATAAATATATAATTTGCAAACAGTCAATCAGCAAAGAGAGCACAAAAACCTAATTCATATAAAATATAAATGGGAAAACTGAGTGAGTTTAACTCACTTTGATCTGATTCCATCTATTTCTTGACTGGTTTGGTTACAGTTAAATTAAACAGTCGTTTAATTTAACCGTAATCCTCACTATCTCCATCTCCGTCTAGATTTGTTCCATAAGGTTCTGCATGTTGCCATGATCGTAACGCAAGTTGATTTGTCCGATTCTGCCTATATATGAATTTAGTCATAATGTTTGAACATAAATGATTTAAATTAAATTCGCTTGACTCTTAACTATAGATAACATAAACTAATCCCATGTTGTAAACTAACTGCCCCATTTTACATACCCTAACCCATACTTAACTCACTATTATTTTAAACAGTTAACTTTGTTTAGGGTTAAAATAATAAACCTTAATTATTTTAATTAACAATTTAATTATACCAACAAATGACTAATAAGGTTTCATATTAACGTAAATAATACGATCAACTTGACTAACTAAGTAACAACATAAAAAGGTTTTAAATTTCATTAATTAGCTTTAACTTTTGTTAATTAAAAATCCCTTAAGTAAATTAACTAAGGAACTTCCTTTAAATTTTAATTAAAACCAAACTTAGTGTATTAAAATAAATTTGGGCCATACCATAACTTTGTTCAGCCCATTCGAAACAGGCCCGCACCCATTCCCTACTTAACCCATCGACTCCCCTTTCCTTTTTCATTCTTCAGCCGCCACGAAAATTTGGGTAAAAGAAAACCCTATGCCCTCCTCCTTCATCGATCTGAGAACCGCACCTAACCACCAACCCATAACTATGTCGATCAACCCCCCGAGCCTTCCAATCTCCTTCAACCTGCCAACAGCCTTCCGCCTGAAGATTAAGCCTTTGGTTTGAACAAAAAATCATCCAAAGACTCGTCGAAAGGTCGTGCGTGAATCACTGAGCTAATTGTTTTTAACTGATTTTTATTTTGCTGTAAAATCTTGTTTTGATTTTTTTCTATTTTCTTTTCAAATTGTTCTGGGGTTGATGAAATACAAAGCAAGATAGGTATATTTATAGTGGGATTTGTCTAGATAAGATCAGTGTCTATCAACGTCCACCGAGGTAAGCTCGGCTATGCTTAGGACATCTTTTCCTCTTCTCATTTGTAGATTTCCGTACGGTGATGGCATGATATTATAACAGAGATTTGGTTGAAAATATTGATTGAATTGCCAGGGATTTGTCATTTCAAATTCGGAGATATTGCACTGTATTTATAGATTTCCGTCCCATTTTAATATACATGAAAAATCATCCTGTGATGTATCTGTATATGGATTCAATGTATATGTGAATGTATATATATATACAACTGTTTGATTTGCTTATCTTTAGATGTGATGTTATAAGATATACATATATCTGTTTTTCCCTTTTCTTTTTGTTGTGCTATCGATCAGTTTGTACTAGTAATGGGAACACTGATGGATGTTTGATACTTAACTAGGAAACGGTACAGATTTTAATTAGATTTCCACGTGCAAGATCTTGCTCAGATACAACCGCACTGTTTCCATATAGCATAGGCAAGACTATAAATTATTTATTTGTATTGTATGGCCAGTTTGTACTGTATATTGTATTGCCTATTTCATACAGTAAGCTATTGATTTTTTCTCTCTTCTTTCTTTTCGATTGCAGATTCGGATTGTGATGTTACATAAATCGTAGAACAATTTGTATATGAGGTTTAGTGATTCAAGAAAATGCTCGGGACTCAAGACGTTCAAAAAAAGATTGGTGTGCAAGGAAGAAGAAGTGTGGGATGCAAGAAAACAGATGATTTGGATGCAAGAAAACAAAGTGAAAAGGATTTTAATGTTTGCAACTAGGTGTGGTACTTATGCAATAAAAGTTTTGCTCTCAAAAAGCATAAAATTCCCGTTTGTACACCAACTGGAACTTTGATTTGTAGTAAAGAAATCTGTGGGATTCCTCCAGATTAGAAGACAATGGCAAAAAAAAAAAATTATTGTATTCATTAATAATGTGTGTGTAACGTTCTTAATTGGTAAATTGAATAGTGGAACATCTTTGTGTATTTACTTTTATCAACCAGTTATAGTGATAATTAAATGTGTTTATTTTTGGTAATTGTGTTTTAACTTTAAAAAATTTCTTTATGTTTTCTCTTTCTTTAAGTTTCAGTTATGTATGGTGGATCCATACACTGGAAACATATCTATACTCTAGTCATATATATATATATACACACACACACACACACACACACACACACACGCACATAGTCATCCCCTCAGCGGCATTATAACTGGTGATACAACTTTGGACTGTCATATAACTTTTATTTAATATAAAGAGGGTTTGTTGCCTTATAACTCTACCAAATATTGAATTATATACGGTCAAAGTGTTATACCCAAATAATAAATCATGGTGTCATTTGTTTGTAACTTAAAAAGAAAATTTTATTCGGTGTAATCATGGTATCATTGGTTAGAAACAAGGGTTTGTTCCGATTACAGTGAGTTTAAATCATAATGTTTTAAATAAGCAGTGACCATTAACAAATTATGGTTTCCGATTTTACTTATTAGATTAGAGATATAATAACGTGTTTTGTTTTAAGTTATATTTTACTTATTGTTATCGTATATTTCCAACGGGACTATCATAGTTTCAAATTAACCCAATCTGTGTTCTAAACTCAATATTTAAAAATTCAAAGTTAAACGACATTCAAAACCTATATAAAATCTTTTATAATGAATGTTATCGTTTATTTTCGAAAAAAACATTAATATTCCAAATGCAGTATTTCAAAATAAATTAATTAATTAAATACTTGATCGCCCAATATACAGGATGTTATAATTTCCTTTTAAAACATATTTTATAAATCGTTTTAAATTCATTTTCAAAATGATTTCAACTTCCTTTTCAAATTCAAATCAAGATTGAATTTTTCAATATAAATTCGTTTTAATTTCATTTCAGATCAATTTCAATTCAATTTCAATTTAATTCAAATTTCAATTCATTTCAATTTAATTCGAATTTCAATTCATTTCAATTTAATTCGGATTTCAATTCATTTCGAATTTTGAAATCACTTTCAATTTAATTCGAATTTTGAAATCACTTTCAATTTAATTCGAATTTCAATTCATTTCAATTTAATTCGAATTTTGAAATCACTTTCAATATTCATTGAAAAATGAATAAAATCGATATAAATATCGTTCACGTCAAAATGGCGTCAATCTAATCAACACATGAATATTTATTCTATCCAACACATGAATTTATTTTCTATATTGGAATCCCAATCAATTACCATATAATGTTAATTATATGGATTTTCTACAACATATGTATCTAATAACAATGATAAATTATCAACCATCATCCAGAGTGCACCACACAACTGCATAAGCATTAAATATAAATAATTAACGCTTACACAGTCTGTCAACCCATCGATTGACATACAACTAAACAATCGGGATTAGTGTACGTCAAATATCATCCTAATACCCGTGTGGGGTTTCAAATCAACAAACACATATTTTATTAGTGCAGTTGGGCGATGTGTAAAATTTATCGTCCCAATCAATATCAGTCAAATCATTGTATATAAACAAATCGTCCGATTTGTTTATTACTATTTATTTTATATATACGTTAAAAATCATATTTTTAACTATAAAATATTTTCTACTATAAAATATTTTATTTGATTCACCATCACACAATCAAAATTCACTACACAACAATCAAACAAACAAGTCATCTATGGTCTGTGGACGACGGGTGTCGGGTGCTACTAAACACCGTCTGCATCCTAATATATATTTCAACTAGAAATCAAAATAAAAGTATGGAGTTCTCACCGATTAGCTAAACCAAATGCCACGACTCTTTTTATGTAGGAAATCTTCATCGTGCTCGCCTTTTGTCAATTTCATCATCCGTAGCCACTACATATATAAAAATAGCATTTTTGTATTGTTGCTATGTATATAAAAATCACATTTTTACCTCGCTTTCATATATATAAAAATCGGATTTTTATAACGCTCCATGTTTTATAAAGACGATATTTTTACACTTCTTTCTACATAATAAAAATTATATCTTTCTTCGAATAAAGATTGTATTTTTAATACTCTACAAATATAAAAATCATATTTTTACATTGCTACTTTATAAATAAAAACCATATTTTTATCTTGTTAAAAATCATATTTTTATGAAGCTAAATAATATATAAAAATCATGACTTTCCTTGTATAAAAATCTTGACTTTTCTCATTTAAAAATCTTAGATTCCCAAAATATAAATCCTTATTTTCATGAAATGAAAATTGTAACTTTATCATCATAAAAATCACGTCTTTCCCTAATCAAAATCGTAGCTTTATAATCATAAAAATCTAATCTTGGTTTCAATAAAAATCTACATCAAATTTCATATAAAAAGCTAAATCAGAAAATAATAAAATTAATATATAAAAAAAACTTACAGTAAATCGATCAAAGGGGGGCATTGTTGTGCATCGCTGAAGGGGGAGGAGGGGATGGAGTCGCGGTCGGCGTAAGGGGTGCAGGTTGGAGGCGCGTCGGCTTGAGGGGGCTAGGGCTGTGCGATTTGGGTTTTGAGGGGGCTACGGCTAACTAGAGGAGGAGGGAGAGGAGAAGCGACGGGGAAGAGGAGGTGGGGCGTGGAGGAGGAGGAATCGGAGGACGCGGCGGTGGCCTAGGGGGGTGCGACATCGACGAGGGCTCTGCCCCCTTTTTTTATTGATCGAAGGAATGAGGGGGTTAGGGGAGAGAGTGTATATATTATAATATATATATATTTAATTATTTTAATTTCAAAAAGTTGACCTTTTTTTGACCTCTAAACAAGGCCCACCGCCTGTCGTCCATAGGTAATTACCCCCATTCCGAACACAATGGGATATGTATCGTAGACTGATACGATCGTTTAGACAGTTTTCGTCAAAATCAAAATATAACTCTATATATTGAATTTGAACGCGCATTTCAATTTACTGGGGTCACATACTAACTCGAAAAATTCCTAAAAAATATTGCCTAGCTTCGTATTGACGATACGGTCCAAACAAAACTAGTTTCGTCAAATTCTGAGACCGTCTGAAAAATGGCCATTTTCCAGTCGATTACATATTGATTCGAAAAATTACGAATGTAACATCCCAGAAATTTAACTATGTTTGATATGGATTTTTATTTATTTAATTTTAGATTTTATGAATATAAATTGATTTTATTAGGTTTAAATATGAATTTTAACTTTGTATAAGTATTTTGTTTTTTTATTATGATTTTTATAAGAAAACTTATTTTGAAAATTTTAATTATAAGATTTATGTTTATGTAATGATATTTTCTGATTTTGATAACATTGATTGGTAAAAATATGAATTTGGTAAAGGATAATTTATTTTATGATTTTACAAGAATGATTATTAATAAGTTGGATTTAATGATATTATTTGTCGTTCGATCGGATTTGTCAAAAGATAACATAAATTAGTAGCATTAGTATTATGCGTTGCTTCTTTGTTTTCATAGCATTTAAGGGAAATGCTACCAAAAGTTCACCTTCTCTTCTTAAGACAAGTGTTAAGACACATGTCTTTATGCATGCTCCCTTCCATGCATGTAATACACATGTCCTATGATGTGTCACTCTCTCCTTACTCCTCTTTTCCTATAAATACCACCCTTTCCTTCCACTTTTTCATTCATTCTCATTTCTTTTCTTTCTCTTCTTCTTAAAGCTTATGGCCATGGTTTCCATGGCATAAGTCTTCCTCCTTCCCACCACCACCTTGCCAAAGTTCGTCATTTCTCCTCTTCCTTCTCTTATAATATAAAGAGAGATTAGTGTATATTATATTATATATATTTTTGTGAAGAAGACGTTGCGCCGAAATACTGTCCGACGATTCACTCAACTAGGCTCACCTACCGTGAAGATTTGGAAAGCTGTTAGGTGAGAACTTCTAATTTAAATTTTATTTAAATTAGCTAATTTTAATTAGCCGAGATTAATTATAATTTGTTGATGATGATTGTGTGATGGATGTTGATGTTTGAATGGTTGTTCATGAATTAGATAATACACTGAACACGAGTAATCGTTATTGTCTGTAACGCTTGTGCACAGTTTAATGTTGTTGTGATGAATGAATTCATATCCATTTGATCGTATAGTTCATTTGGATAGATATGATTGCATTGTATGATCACACACACACACAAACACACCGTGGTTGTGGAATATATGGGTGATCGATTTAGATTCTCCTTCATATATATGATTTTATTTAATTATTAAATAAGATTTAAAAATTTTGGTTTTGAATTTAATATCAACTTTTAAATATTGAATTAGGAGTTGGAAAATAATTTAAATTATGTATTGATTTTGTATAACGATCTTTATATCTATGCAAAACTGGTTTTGGAAAAAAAAATATTTTCAATTTAAATTCGAAATGAGATTTTAAATTTGAATATGGTTTTTATATAATAATGATATAATATACAACAGAACGTTCTAGGATGACAGAGAGGATAGTGTCTAGGCTTGGGTTTGGAAAATCAGTTTCCTGCTCTCCCTGGCTATCCCTAACTGATCCGACGGATGGGATGGTTAAATAAAAAATCTAATTTGAAATTATTTGAATGGTGATTTAATTAGAAGAAAAAAAGTTGTGTTTTAAATCCAAATAATTTGAAAAGTCAATTTAAATGATTTATATAAGTTTATAATGATTTTTAAGGTATTTTGAAGTTTTTAAGAATAATGATTATTTTGGTTAAAATTAGAGCTTGTCGCATTATGGCAATATGTAAATGCTTATAACTTTTCCAATTTAAATCGGATTTCCACGAAACGAAAAACGTTTGATTCCTATTTACGAGAGCTTTCAAATGAGTGAAAGCAGATTTTAATTTCGGGTTATAGTTTTCAAGTTATGTTTGAAACCGTTTTGGAAAAGATCGATGTAAGAACAATTGTTGCCCATAAATATAAACAGCTATTTTTAAATTATTTAAAAATATGGAAAAAAATTGTAAAATCATTACAAATTATGAAAAGGTGTTTTCAATTGTAAAGTTTAAGTTTTGGCTAAGATAAACGATATTTTGATCAAAATAGTTAAGATAACTGTTTTGTAACACTTTTGTAACACTTTTGGAACGCTTTCTTCGAAAACAATCTATTTTGAAGTTTTAACCCGTAAACGATGTTCCGAACTATAAGTAATGATTTGTGGAATGTTTTCAAAGGTTTAAGAGTATTAGAAATATTTGTATGGAATTTAGATTTATACTAATACGGGATTTTAATACTAAATAATTGGATATGGTTGGAGATAAATCTTCGGATGTTTGATATTAGTTCGGTAAATGAAAACTCTTATTATCTGAGGAATTTAAAAGGGTATTTCACCGTTATTCCGCTTATAATATGAGTTGGATACGAAAATTAATATTGAAGATAAGTTGATGGTATCTCTATCCAGATCTAATGTCAAAGAATTGAATAAACCGTTCAATTAAGATACGGGTTCTCACCTTGATTTAAATAAGCTAGATAGAAATAATCTTCGATATTTGGTATGAACCTCATGATGTAAATGTATACTATCTGGGGAATTTGAAAGATATTATTATATCGTTATTCTACTTATAGTATTCGTTGATTATGAGAATTTATATCGAATATAAGTGGATAAATTTCTGTGTAATTTATGATTCAAAAATCAATTTGACTTGGGTTTTGTCATGAATCGTATCTTCAATAATATCATTCTTGAAACCGATGAGATTGAATGGTGGAAATTCATGTCGTAATTGGGGATTTAACCAAATCTTTGATTCGAGGAAATTAAAGATAAGAAATTAAAGCGAAGGTATAATCTTTGATTTCAAAGAAGAATTTAAGATGATAACGAGATGTATGAAATTATAGAAATTCAAATCTTTAGTTGTAAATGAATTGATAACTATGTGGAAGGAGATTTGAATTGAAAAGCCTGTGTGAACCATAGCTACTGTTTAAAGTACGCTTATTACTTGGAAGGACCGGGATCGAGCATATGTTCAAAAACCATTCCAAGTAATAATACGACGTTATGAAGCAATTCAGGACTTGGTAAACGACGAATGAAGACCGGGAATATTTGAATTGTTTAGATTGATTGTTGATTAATGTCTCGGTTGGGTAGGCCACCCGATACGAGATGTGAGTTGCATGAGACCTGAACAAATTTAAGTATTTTCGGGTTGTTCCGTTCAGACCCAGAACGGTCTTGTATGGATGGTGTGTCTGACATTGAAATTGACTGCATAGCACTGATTTCCGTTAATGAATATCTGATTGTGGCAATATATATTATCCTTGTCTCTAAGTCATAGGAACTTAGAGGGTATGCATTGATTGAAATCAGTGATATGTCGTGAATTGTCAATGTGACATACCCAAGTTAGGTAACGAGCTAGTGATGATCAAAGAATGGCTTATCGAAGCATAGCTTTGTGTATGACGTGACATCGACAAACCTCACACCCCGGATGATGAGAAACTAGCGGTTAGGTTGTGTATATATATGAATTGATGATGACCGCTGCAGCAGTGGGAAACCACTTATGACTTATGGAATAGGGTATGTTCGGGGGGCCGCGTCTGGTCGAAAACCGTTGATCTACCTCGCGATTTGTATTGGTGTCCGCGTCTGGATGAAAAACACTTTATTACATTTTGTTTGTGTTCCGATTGATCTTTCGTGCCAGGAATCATCAAGTTGGAAACCAAATCTCTAATACGTACCACACGATTTTGGTTTGTATATATATATATATAGCGACATAATAGGATGGGGTATTATGCCGTCTACGATTAATACATTTATTTGTGAAATTTTTTCCAAACTATATATATATATATATATATATATATATTATGGCTTTGAAAGAGGATTTTACGTATGAAAGCATGTTTGGTTATCATAAGATAAACCTCGCCCATCTGGTGTGCGCTTGCATTGTGTGATGTGGGTAGAGCTTATGATAACTTCATTTTAGAAAGGTCATTGCGTATTTATATGCACGGGTGTTCACTTGGAGTAAACCCGTTCCGCGTTAGCGGCGTGGTCTGGTGAAATTCCCAACTTTAAAATGAACCTAATAATAACTGTTTTGAGTTCTCACACCAGTCCCACGACTGACCTGGAGTTTATTGTTCCCACACCTAAACTCTGGGTGCCCATAATTTTTCACGGGCAGCTAGTAGTTTAGTTTGCAGTTATAGATCGTTGGAGCAGGATTCAGAGTGCTTTTAGAGTTGGAGTTCATGCAAGAGATGGGAGCTTCTGCTATATCATACGATTTTCTTCCGCTGAGAGTATATTTTCTTTTCTTCCGCTGTATGTGTTGTAACTCTGATATTTTATGTAACTCTGATGTAACATTGTATTTCGCAATGAAAAATTTTGTTATTTTGTTCAATATATGTATGCACCCATAACAATTTGTATTTTTGAACGATTTGAGTCGGTTTAATTACCGGCAAGAATTGGGCTAAAAGGCGGGTCGTTACATGTTGGTATCAGAGCTTTGGTTATACAAAGCTATCGGGTACAACATATTTTGAACAAAGGATAGGACTCATCAGAGCTATAGTATCTCATTAGAGATAGAGTTAGAAATGCCCTAGAATGAGATTTCGGAATATTATGATGAGGGAGCGTATTTTTGAAATCTATATAAGGTATTTTTGTACAAGTAAATCATTTTTAAAAATAATAATTATTTGAAATAAAGTATTTTGAAGAAGATTTGAAAATAAGATTTTTAAAGGAAATACTTTCAAAATAAAAAGGGCTCTTTGTGATAAAACTTCGAAAATCCAGCGTCGATCTATTCGGAGTTATCGAGAAATAAGCGATTAATGAATTGGCTTTAATAAGCGTATTGAAAAAGAAACGTCGAGCTTGGAATGAGAATTTCAAAATATTTTGCAACCTATATATAAAGGATTGAGATAAGAAGATCGTTAATTCAAAGCTATAGATTTGAAAGATAATCAGCGTGTAATAAAAAACGGTTGCGAGTAATTATTTGACGTCAAGGTTGGACGATCAAGTATGTAAGGATTTTGCATGTACGCCTAGCTAACGTATATATGAAATCCAATATATACTAGATGGATATAGAATCACATTCTAGTCGCTTGGGGATAATTCTGGTGATTGATCGATCATCATCAGTCTTATTTTTGGGTTTCGAAAGTGGGATGACTATATGTTTCTGATCGAGACGTCAAGAAGTACTTAAAGCTGTATAGATAAACAATCGAAAGTGTTTTGCGACGTCCTCACAATTGTGAAATTGATTTTACAAATGACTTTCGAAGTATTGAATGTATTATGTTATGAAATGGGATATGCGAAAAAATGAATTTAACATAAGGTAGTTAAGTTAAATGCATACTTAACTGATAATTAGAAGCGTGAATTAGACTATTTTGTCAAAACCGCAAGGATATATTTTAGAAGCTAATCTCACTTGAAGAACTGAAAAGTGAAAATTTGAAAATGCATGTAAGCGAGCTCGGTTCACCCCATATTTCGATTTTGACGATACAATTCAATAAAATTATGGTAAATGTCTTATGTGGGGAGAAGACCGATTTTCCTACCTGAAGCTATACGAATTTTGAGCAACAAATTTAATATGATAAAATGGGATATGTATTGAGCAAATCGATTGAGTTTTATATTTTCCCTTGTTATGAGAAACCGGCATGAACGAGTGGGTCAAACGAAAATTTCTCAACAAGTATTCACTTGAAACACAAAGGAAGAAAATGAATTTGTTAAAGTAAGATTTATTCAAGAGGAAAATTATGAAAATTTAACGAGTATCCCATGATTAAAATGTTAGAATTTGTATCCTTGTTTGCATGTGAGTTCCCATCTTGGGCTAGACTGTCCATTTAAATTCTAACCATCTGCTATTGAGTAGTGTCATCCGTACCTTTTTATCATGTGCATTTGGCTAAGTATTTGATTCGAACCTTCGCACCTATTGATGCTCATTAGATGTTGAATTTCTATTCCAAGCTCATGAAACCTGATTTGGTCTATGTATACCTTTCATGCACAAATTAGCATGGAACTTCTATGCATCTTTATTTGACTTGAGCACATGGAATTTTGACTTGATCTATGTATGCCTCTTTGTGACGTGTGAAACCGTGTCGATAACTTTAATTTGTCCAAGATATTTTGTAACAAAACCTCAATAAATGAGCTTTCTTTGAAATATAGAATCCAACTTATGGAAGAAAAATTTGGTTTTTTAAATATTAATTTTGAGGATTTGGTTCCGGAAAATTTTGAAGTCTATGTTTTGGGATGTTTTACCAATACTAGTTTGAATATACGCATAATCAGAGTGCGCAGAGGAAGCGTGATGGTATTTTTTTAAATAAAACTGTTTTAAGAGATTGTACGGCTAGTTAAGTAAGAAAATGTTTCTAAACAAGACATGATATTTTAACAAGAATGAAAAAGAGATTTTATATATTTTGAATTTTAAAGTTCGATTAGGTGAATATGAAAACAAAAATTTGAATATTAAATGAGTATAAAAGTTAACTTATAAATGGGTTAATCTGGAAACGATTGAAATAAAAATTTGAAATAGATTGGGTATTTCGGAAATATAATTCTATCTCTTCCCGTGTCGCTGGGTTTTGCTCAACCCATTGTCATATTTTGAATATCACCCCGAATTGTCATTATTCAACTTTATTTCGGAATTCTTCTTTTTTCCCTGCTCAGATAAAGCCTTGGACAAGTGAACTAATTTAGATTTGAAACCAGTATTTTGAATTATCTCTAAAATTGAACTTGATTTGTGTTGAGAGCAATAGAATTTCTAATACTGAATTTAGCCAAGATGTTATATTGCAAGATAATTGAACGATTAGGGAAAATTTTATTTGAGAACTTGGATTTAAATTTCTAATTTGAGCATTTAGTCTTATAATTGATAAGAAAACCATGGGTTCCGTAAGAGTAAGTTAGAAAGATAATTTTCTTATGGTCATAAACCTCTAAGTACTAGATAATATCTATCCCAGTTCTCCTTAATGGTAGGATAGCATCTCTGAGTCTAACTCAGAGGATGCGATTTTTAAACAAGACCCGTGACGACCCTAGTAATCACGAGATCGTAGAAGTATCCTTAGACTCTACCTTTAGTGAGAATCAGACAGAGTACCCTGAGAATGATGTGAGCCTTGGTTCTGACCATTACATTTCTGGTATGTTGAGAGAGAAATTGGAATTTAAAATTTGTGAAGGAGTTTAAATTTACTCGACTTCCTTTTCGAGGACGAAAATTTTCTAAGGGGGGGTGAATGTAACATCCCAGAAATTTAACTATGTTTGATTTGGATTTTTATTTATTTAATTTTAGATTTTATGAATATAAATTGATTTTATTAGGTTTAAATATGAATTTTAACTTTGTATAAGTATTTTGTTTTTTTATTATGATTTTTATAAGAAAACTTATTTTGAAAATTTTAATTATAAGATTTATGTTTATGTAATGATATTTTCTGATTTTGATAACATTGATTGGTAAAAATATGAATTTGGTAAAGGATAATTTATTTTATGATTTTACAAGAATGATTATTAATAAGTTGGATTTAATGATATTATTTGTCGTTCGATCGGATTTGTCAAAAGATAACATAAATTAGTAGCATTAGTATTATGCGTTGCTTCTTTGTTTTCATAGCATTTAAGGGAAATGCTACCAAAAGTTCACCTTCTCTTCTTAAGACAAGTGTTAAGACACATGTCTTTATGCATGCTCCCTTCCATGCATGTAATACACATGTCCTACGATGTGTCACTCTCTCCTTACTCCTCTTTTCCTATAAATACCACCCTTTCCTTCCACTTTTTCATTCATTCTCATTTCTTTTCTTTCTCTTCTTCTTAAAGCTTATGGCCATGGTTTCCATGGCATAAGTCTTCCTCCTTCCCACCACCACCTTGCCAAAGTTCGTCATTTCTCCTCTTCCTTCTCTTATAATATAAAGAGAGATTAGTGTATATTATATTATATATATTTTTGTGAAGAAGACGTTGCGCCGAAATACTGTCCGACGATTCACTCAACTAGGCTCACCTACCGTGAAGATTTGGAAAGCTGTTAGGTGAGAACTTCTAATTTAAATTTTATTTAAATTAGCTAATTTTAATTAGCCGAGATTAATTATAATTTGTTGATGATGATTGTGTGATGGATGTTGATGTTTGAATGGTTGTTCATGAATTAGATAATACACTGAACACGAGTAATCGTTATTGTCTGTAACGCTTGTGCACAGTTTAATGTTGTTGTGATGAATGAATTCATATCCATTTGATCGTATAGTTCATTTGGATAGATATGATTGCATTGTATGATCACACACACACACAAACACACCGTGGTTGTGGAATATATGGGTGATCGATTTAGATTCTCCTTCATATATATGATTTTATTTAATTATTAAATAAGATTTAAAAATTTTGGTTTTGAATTTAATATCAACTTTTAAATATTGAATTAGGAGTTGGAAAATAATTTAAATTATGTATTGATTTTGTATAACGATCTTTATATCTATGCAAAACTGGTTTTGGAAAAAAAAATATTTTCAATTTAAATTCGAAATGAGATTTTAAATTTGAATATGGTTTTTATATAATAATGATATAATATACACCAGAACGTTCTAGGATGACAGAGAGGATAGTGTCTAGGCTTGGGTTTGGAAAATCAGTTTCCTGCTCTCCCTGGCTATCCCTAACTGATCCGACGGATGGGATGGTTAAATAAAAAATCTAATTTGAAATTATTTGAATGGTGATTTAATTAGAAGAAAAAAAGTTGTGTTTTAAATCCAAATAATTTGAAAAGTCAATTTAAATGATTTATATAAGTTTATAATGATTTTTAAGGTATTTTGAAGTTTTTAAGAATTATGATTATTTTGGTTAAAATTAGAGCTTGTCGCATTATGGCAATATGTAAATGCTTATAACTTTTCCAATTTAAATCGGATTTCCACGAAACGAAAAACGTTTGATTCCTATTTACGAGAGCTTTCAAATGAGTGAAAGCAGATTTTAATTTCGGGTTATAGTTTTCAAGTTATGTTTGAAACCGTTTTGGAAAAGATCGATGTAAGAACAATTGTTGCCCATAACTATAAACAGCTATTTTTAAATTATTTAAAAATATGGAAAAAAATTGTAAAATCATTACAAATTATGAAAAGGTGTTTTCAATTGTAAAGTTTAAGTTTTGGCTAAGATAAACGATATTTTGATCAAAATAGTTAAGATAACTGTTTTGTAACACTTTTGTAACACTTTTGGAACGCTTTCTTCGAAAACAATCTATTTTGAAGTTTTAACCCGTAAACGATGTTCCGAACTATAAGTAATGATTTGTGGAATGTTTTCAAAGGTTTAAGAGTATTAGAAATATTTATATGGAATTTAGATTTATACTAATACGGGTTTTTAATACTAAATAATTGGATATGGTTGGAGATAAATCTTCGGATGTTTGATATTAGTTCGGTAAATGAAAACTCTTATTATCTGAGGAATTTAAAAGGGTATTTCACCGTTATTCCGCTTATAATATGAGTTGGATAGAAAAATTAATATTGAAGATAAGTTGATGGTATCTCTATCCAGATCTAATGTCAAAGAATTGAATAAACCGTTCAATTAAGATACGGGTTCTCACCTTGATTTAAATAAGCTAGATAGAAATAATCTTCGATATTTGGTATGAACCTCATGATGTAAATGTATACTATCTGGGGAATTTGAAAGATATTATTATATCGTTATTCTACTTATAGTATTCGTTGATTATGAGAATTTATATCGAATATAAGTGGATAAATTTCTGTGTAATTTTTGATTCAAAAATCAATTTGACTTGGGTTTTGTCATGAATCGTATCTTCAATAATATCATTCTTGAAACCGATGAGATTGAATGGTGGAAATTCATGTCGTAATTGGGGATTTAACCAAATCTTTGATTCGAGGAAATTAAAGATAAGAAATTAAAGCGAAGGTATAATCTTTGATTTCAAAGAAGAATTTAAGATGATAACGAGATGTATGAAATTATAGAAATTCAAATCTTTAGTTGTAAATGAATTGATAACTATGTGGAAGGAGATTTGAATTGAAAAGCCTGTGTGAACCATAGCTACTGTTTAAAGTATGCTTATTACTTGGAAGGACCGGGATCGAGCATATGTTCGAAAACCATTCCAAGTAATAATACGACGTTATGAAGCAATTCAGGACTTGGTAAACGACGAATGAAGACCGGGAATATTTGAATTGTTTAGATTGATTGTTGATTAATGTCTCGGTTGGGTAGGCCACCCGATACGAGATGTGAGTTGCATGAGACCTGGACAAATTTAAGTATTTTCAGGTTGTTCCGTTCAGACCCAGAACGGTCTTGTATGGATGTTGTGTCTGACATTGAAATTGACTGCATAGCACTGATTTCCGTTAATGAATATCTGATTTGTGGCAATATATATTATCCTTGTCTCTAAGTCATAGGAACTTAGAGGGTATGCATTGATTGAAATCAGTGATATGTCGTGAATTGTCAATGTGACATACCCAAGTTAGGTAACGAGCTAGTGATGATCAATAGCTTTGTGTATGACGTGACATCGACAAACCTCACACCCCAGATGATGAGAAACTGGCGGTTAGGTTGTGTATATATATGAATTGATGATGACCGCTGCAGCAGTAGGAAACCACTTATGACTTATGGAATAGGGTATGTTCGGGGGGCCGCGTCTGGTCGAAAACCGTTGATCTACCTCGCGATTTGTATTGGTGTCCGCGTCTGGATGAAAAACCCTTTATTACATTTTGTTTGTGTTCCGATTGATCTTTCGTGCCAGGAATCATCAAGTTGGAAACCAAATCTCTAATACGTACCACACGATTTTGGTTTGTATATATATATGGCGACATAATAGGATGGGGTATTATGCCGTCTACGATTAATACATTTATTTGTGAAATGTTTTCCACACTATATATATATATATATATTATGGCTTTGAAAGAGGATTTTACGTATGAAAGCATGTTTGGTTATCATAAGATAAACCTCGCCCATCTGGTGTGCGCTTGCATTGTGTGATGTGGGTAGAGCTTATGATAACTTCATTTTAGAAAGGTCATTGTGTATTTATATGCACGGGTGTTCACTTGGAGTAAACCCGTTCCGCGTTAGCGGCGTGGTCCGGTGAAATTCCCAACTTTAAAATGAACCTAATAATAACTGTTTTGAGTTCTCACACCAGTCCCACGACTGACCTGGAGTTTATTGTTCCCACACCTAAACTCTGAGTGCCCATAATTTTTCACGGGCAGCTAGTAGTTTAGTTTGCAGTTATAGATCGTTGGAGCAGGATTCAGAGTGCTTTTAGAGTTGGAGTTCATGCAAGAGATGGGAGCTTCTGCTATATCATACGATTTTCTTCCGCTGAGAGTATATTTTCTTTTCTTCCGCTGTATGTGTTGTAACTCTGATATTTTATGTAACTCTGATGTAACATTGTATTTCGCAATGAAAAATTCTGTTATTTTGTTCAATATATGTATGCACCCATAACAATTCGTATTTTTGAACGATTTGAGTCGGTTTAATTACCGGCAAGAATTGGGCTAAAAGGCGGGTCGTTACAACGAATTTTGAAATCTAGCAATACTTGACATCACGGATCCAACAAAAGTGATTTCGTCGAAAAATGAGGTCGTTTGCAAAATTTCCATTTTTAAGGGCCAGAATTCCATAGCGACTATTCCGAATTTTCAACTGGACATAACTTTTTATCCCCGCTATGAAATTTCAATTTTTCGGATTCGTTGGAATGATATTCTCAATTAGATTCTAATATTTTTGGTTTCACTAAAATTCGGTTTATTTTGAATCCTATACACTCATTTGAATTTTGAAATCAAATTTTCGAACTACCACACCATTTTCAATTCCTTTTATATATATAAATAAATTTTTATATTCTAACATCGAGCTATATAAATATATATGTTCAAATTCTATTCAAAATAAATTTCTCGTCGCCATCATTTAAAATAATTCATTTTAAATACTCAAAATTCACTAAAATTGCCAAAATAAAATTTTAAATTGGCTCGGATTTCCGGGTTATTACAACAGGGGAGTGCGGAGCAGGGGGAAGGCTGTGTGGCACGAGGGTGCTCAGGGGGTGCGGTTTGAACTGAAGAAGAGGAGGAAGGAGGGCTAGGGCGGCGCGCATGGATCTCGAGGGATTGGGCGTCGTTTTTAGGGTGTGCGGTTTTGGAGTAGGCGGAGGTCGAGGAGGGGGTGAGGCTGGACGGAGGGGAGGCGGTTGGGCGGTGGCGTCGCCTCCTCTGGTGGCGCGCGACGTCGATGGGCGGGGCTCCGCCCCTTTTTCCTTTTTTTAATTTTCGATTTCTGTTGAAATGAAACTGGGGAGGGGTGTCAAATAGGTATAGGGAGGGAGGTTTGGTTTTTATTTTACTTAATTTATTTTCATAAAGGTACCTTTTTATTTTGACCTCGAAACGAGACCCACCGGCTGTCGTCCCTAGCTAATTACCCCCATTCCAAACATAATGGGATATGTATCGTAAGCTGATTCGATCGTTTTGATCAGTTTCTGTCAAAATCAAAATATAAATCTATATATTGAATTGAACGCATATTTCAATTTACCGGGGCCACATACGGACTCTAAAAATTCCCGAAAAATATTTTCTAGCTTCGTATTGACGATGTGGTCCAAACAAAACTAATTTCGTCAAATTCCGAGACCATTTCAAAAATGACCATTTTCCAGTTGATTAAAATAAACTGAAACTTTTCAAATGCATTTTCCTTTGCCACGCTCACATATTGATCCGAAAAATTACGAATTTTGAAATCAAGCAACAACTTGACATCCTGGATCCAACAAAAGTGGTTTCGTCAAAAACCGAGGTCGTTTGCAAAATTTCCATTTTTAAGGGCCAGAATTCCATTGCGACTATTCTGAATTTTCAACTGGACATAACTTTTGATTCCCGCTATGAAATTTTAATTTTTCGGATTCGTTGGAAAGATATTCCCAATTAGATTCAAATATTTTTGGTTTTGCAAAAATCCGGTTTATTTTGAATCTGGTACATTCATTTGAAGTATAAAATTGAATTTTTGAACTACCACGCCATTTTCAATTCCTTTTATATAATTAAAAATAAATATTTATATTCTAACGTCGATTCAAATAAATATATAAGTTCTAATTCTATTCAAAATAAATTTCTCGTCATCATTATTTAAAATAATCGATTTTAAATATTCAAACTTCATCAAAATTGCCAAAATAAAAATTTTAAATTGGCTCAGAATTTCCGGGTTATTAAAGTCTCCCCCACTTAAAACTTTTCGTCCCCGAAAAGGAAAGAAGCTGAAAGTTGTTTAACTAATCAACTCACATTCTATTATTTTCATTATGGTTAATATATTCAACTTTTCATTTTCTAATAATTTTTCAAATTTTTCAAAAATTTGGCTAACACCTTAAATTTTCGAAAAATTTCTCCATAACCTCCCCTGCACTGGGGACTTCGGGATATTTCAAATAGCCTCCCATAGCCCTCATCAATCCAAAAAGAAAAAGAAACAGCCAAGCGGCTAGCCAATCGGCTTATAAAATCATCCAAACCCAATTAATTTGTAAACATGTACCTATTTGTCGGGCAAACAATTTTAATCTTCTTCTTTAGCCTCCTTGCTATGACCTGTTCAATGGATATACATGTATATGCATGCATTTTCAAACAATTTTCAATACAATTCAATATTCGGTTCAATTTGGCATAAATGGTTAAAAAATTAATTAATCAAAACAATAATCAAACAACACAACCATCAATCAATTAGTGGATTAGCTTTTCAAATTCCAAGTTTTGATACATATACAGAAAATCATGTTTTTGATGCCAAATCACAACAATAAACTCTATCTAGTTTTGGTTCTCACACCAGTCTAGTGGAAATATATAGATATCTAACTTTCGAAACTCGAAAATAAATACTGGTGATGGCGCGCCATCATCAAAATATGTCCGGGCGACTAGAGTGTGATTCTATATCCATCCCGTATATTAAAACTTCGAACATACATTCATGACGCGTATATGCAAAATCTTTATATACTCGATTGTCCAAATTCAATACAAATAAAATATTCAAATACGTATAAACTGGTTTAAATTTTCAAAACAATATTGTTTTCATTTGAAAAATATACTCTTCACACTCGTTCTCGGATACTACTAATCCTATCTCTAACAAGTTATTCTTATTTGATATTACTAATCCAATATCTGATGAATTCTTTCGTATGGTTCTAATGTGTCTTTATCTCGAGCTCTGTAAACCAAAGCTCTGATACCAAATGTAGTAACCCGTGACTACCCCGGTAAGGAAAGCATGAATTGTTTTGAGAACAACACACATCGGAACACAAACAGTAAAACATTTCATTGTTTATTACAACAATTCCATCAGAATACAAGAATATACAGAGTATGAATATATAAATTACATTCGATAAATATCATAGATTACAATAAATTACATAGCAGCAGAAAAATAATACAAAACACAACTGAAAGTGTAACGACCCAGAAAATCTGAACCAATTTAAAAAATTTAAATTGGCTAAAATAATGGATTTTAAATATTTAAAATAAATATTTTAAATAATAGCAATGAAAAGCGAGTTTGAATCGACGTTTGAAAACGAATATAATTAATTCTAATTATAAACAAGGCCTGAAATGGCGTGGTAGTTTCAAAAATTGAATTCAAACTTTGTCGGACTGTACCTGGTACAAAACAAAACGGATTTGAGTGAAACCAAAAATATTTAAGTCTGTTAGTGAATATCTTTCTAACGAATCTGAAAAATCGAAGTTTCATAGCGGAACGCAAAAGTTATGGCCAAATAAATTTTCAGAAAGGTCGCTATGGAATTTATGTAACCCGTGAAATTGGCCATTTTGCATACGACCTCGGAATTCGATGAAACAACTTTTGTTGGATCCGGGATGTGAAGTTATTGCTAGTTTTCAAATTTCATAATTTTTGAAGCTAGTATGTATGCGTGGCAAAGGAAAACATGTTTTGGTCAATTATAGTTAAATTGGATCGACCAGAAATGGGCCTTTTTGCAAACGGTCTCAGAATTCGACGAAACTAGTTTTGTTTTGACCACATAATCAAAACATAGCCAGATTTATTTTTCTGGAATTTTTAGAATCAGTATGTGGCCCCGGCAAATTGAAGTGTACATTCAAATTAAATATTGAATGTTTTATATTTTTATTTGAATGAAAACTGATTGAAACATTCGAACGGGCCTTCGAAACATATCCCATTGTGTTCGGAATGGGGGTAAAACGCTAGGGACGACAGTCGTTGGGCTTGGATTGGTGTTCGTGTGTGACAAGGGGTATTTTCGGATTTCTAAAATATATATATAAAAAACTATTGGTCAAACTACTTTCTCTCTCCCCGACTATTATTCTATCGCGCACGACGGAAAAGAGGCGCCACCTTCTCTCCTCCGTTCCTCCTACACGCAAAATTAGGTATAGGTTCTTTGGAGCTTCTTGAAGAGCTCGGCGAGAGCTTCAAATCCATAGAAGGGTGGTATTTTTTTGTTTCCTGAATTGAGAGAATCACCTCTCTGAAGTCAACGACTTCAATTCGCCGCCGCCGCCTATAGGGACCACCGAAGTGGCCCCCCTCCCTGGCGCCAGCGCGCCTCTCCCCCCTCTTCGTCGCTGCGAAGGCCAATCGTCGAACCGCTTCACCGTTTGCATGAAAAATCCAAACCTAGTTTGGAACCTTTTGCTGAGAGGTACGGGTTTATTATTTTTAAATGATTTCGACAAATAAAAGCATTGCAAATTTCTAAAAATCATATCTTTTTCGTGTATTGACGAAATTCAGTGAAACAAGAGACAGTGGACTCGTGTGGACGCCTTCTACCTTCTAGAAGAGACCGCACATTTTTCTGAGCCTTCTGCTATTTTTGGTGGAGTGGAACCCAATGTGAGATTTCTAATTTATGAACGATATGGAAAATGACGATGTATAAATTATATAGTCGATGTATGAGTTATATAAGCATTGTACACCTCATGTATAAGCGTTGTATAAGTTGTACGTTCGATGTATAAGTTGTATATGGGTTGTAAAAAATATATATGTGTTGAAATAGAAGTGAAATGCTATATATATATATATATATATATATATATATATATATACGCCCCTCGTCCACAAACCATGGTTGATATTTATTGGTTGTGATTGGTGTGAAAATTGATTGATAGCGAATGGTTGATTGGAATTGTTTGTGGTTGATATTGATTGATTGTGGTTGAATAATACCCATTTGTGGTTGAGAAATATTTGGTTGAAACCACATAGGATTAGTTTGTGGAAATGGAAAATATATACATGCCGTCTGCGTGCGAACTAGATGCATGATTCCCCATTGTCAAAAACCACGAGGTTTTAAGGTAGAGCGAGGAGCCGTACTAGGGACGGTCCCTGTTTTAACTACCCTGCCGTTGTGCTGCCGAAATTTTGAATAATATTCATGTGTTAGAATTATTTTCCTGTGTTGAAATTATATTCGTCTGTTGAATAGAAAACCTTCATGTGTTGAATAGAAATTCATTCGTTGAATCATATTCATGTGTGAATGGTATTCGTGTTTTGAATAAATTATTTTAACAATAAAAATCACATTTTTACTCTATTTATATAAACTATAGAAAAACTTCATGTGTTGAATCGATATTCATTTGTTGAATTGAAATTCATGTGTTGAATGGTATTCGTGTTTTTAAATATAAAAATAATCTTTATATATATATATATACAAACTATAGAAAACCTTCATGTGCTGAATCGATATTCATTCATTGAATTGAAATTCATGTGTTGAATGGTATTCGTGTTTTTAAATATAAAAATCACCTTTATATATATATATATATATATATATAAACTATAGAAAACCTTCATGTGTTGAATTAATATTCATTCTTTGAATTGAAATTCATGTGTTGAATGGTATTCATATTTTGAAAGAAAGTGTTTTATGATGAAAATCCAATTTTTATCATCGATATGAACTATATAAAATAATCTCGTTTTGAAACAAATTGTTTTATAATAAAAATCATACTTTTATTATCTATATGAACTATATAAAATAATAGTGTTTTGAAATGAATTGTTTTACAATAAAAATCACATTTTTATTATATACATGAATTGTTAAAAATAGCGAAGTGTTGAAATAGAAGACAGTTAGATAAAAATATAATTTTTATCAAACGTATGAAAAGAATATAGCTTTGAAATCGAAGAATCGACATATATATATATATATATATATATATAGAGTTGAAATATATCGAATAACGATGCTGCAGTTCGTATTTTGAAACCGTGATTTCAAATGATTATACCGGGAGATCCGACCATCAGATTTTCCTGAAATCGCAACCATTAGGTTCGCTTTGGAAATATCTTTCAAACGGCACCAACTTTGTAAAGATCCAACAGTTGGATTGTCTGGAATGTTTAATTCAAATCTGAAGAAAAACAGCGCCAGAATCGATTATATTTATATATATATAAATATAATTATATTTAATCGAATAACGACGCTGCAGTTCGTATTTTGAAATCAAAAGTTCAAATGATTGTACCGGGAGATCCGACTGTCGGATTTTCACGAAACTGGAACCGTTGGATTCGTTTTGAAAAGATCTTTCTAATGATATAAATTTTGTGAAGATCCAACGTTTAGATTTTCAGATATTTGTAAATCAAATCTGAAGAAAAACACCGCCACGGCCGCGTAATGGCCTGAAGCGTCCTTTTGAATAAATTGGCTATTTTAAAATAAATAAAAATAGCGATAAATCGTTATAAAATATTATAAACGATATGGATGTGAAATTTAGAAATTAACTGAAGGTTGGCTAAGTCGAATGGTTTCCTGGGTGTTGATCTGATGTTGGTTTCGGCCTTCGGGGTTAATATTTGGGAAATCGTTCTCTTACTGATTGACGGTTAGCGACTAATGAATTGAAATGAGGCGTATGTGTATTTGTGTTGCACTTGTTTATCATATACGCGAGTTGCTCAGAAAGACCGAGTTTATCCCATTCTGAATAACTGAATCGACGATAATAAATCGAAGATTAAGACGGTGGTCGAAGACCGGAGATCTTCACCTCGTTTGGATGGTAACCGAGGCCTGATTGGGAGGCATCCCGAAATATGGATAATGAGTGGTGATCGTCCAGACGTACGTGGTGATCGATGGGTTTGCGAGGTATATAGTGCCTCCGGTTTCGTTCAGACCCAGAACGGACTTGCAAATGGATAGTGTGTCTGAAATTGGAATTTATTCTGTGTGATTTATAACCATAAGTTGCACGGTGTGAATTGCCTGTGAGGTATGCTAAGATGCAATGATCAGGGCTTCTGTTTAAAATCAAAGTCTTGTGGTGATGATCAAAGCACCACCTATGTGGTGTAGCTTTGTGAATAACGTGAAATTGCGAGCCCCACACCCCGGTATAAACCAGAAACGGGAGAAAGGACCTCAGGGAGGGCCTGCATTTCCTCCTAGCTAGAAGTGGCGTCAGTGGTTTTACATGCCCTGACGAGTTTGACTTATGTGGTTGTTGCTGTTGTGAGGCGCCTCAGTTATATTGGTCGATCCGGGACCGATGGAGTCATTTGTTGGCTCGCTTACGCCCCAAAGGGCGGGGAAACGTAGTGTTCAGGCATTTTAATCCACTCCGTGTGGACCGGCCCTGACGATCCAAGGGTCGATGCGTTCTGATCCTGAGGCTCGGGTTAGGCAGCCTCGAATTCGGTAAGGACTATCTTTTGCCTTGGTTCATGACGGAAATCCAATTTCCAATTACGTGACTGTGCGGTTTTGATTGTATATATATATGGCGACATGATATATGGTACCCGTGCCGTCTATGATTGATAGTTATGATTCAAATTGTTTTTGAAACATATATACACTAGTAATAATATCAAATGCTTTTGTTTTAGTCGTATCAATCATATTTTGGCCATTATAAGGAAAAACTCTATCCTCCGGTTTGCGTTGCATTGTGTGATGGGAACTGAGTCTTATAATGGCTTCATTTTTATAAAAAGCATTGCGATGTTTAAAAGAATGATTTGTTTTAAAGCACTGGCAATCCAATGGAGTAAACCCGTTCCGCGAAAGTGGCATGGTCCTGTGATTAGCCTTATTTCAAATGTGTTGAGTAGATTTCTCATACCAGTCCCATGACTGACTCGTAGCTTGTTTCACTTTCAAACTCGGGTGCCCCTTTTTCTACACGGGTAGCCTTGTATTCAGGTTTAGCTGGCTCGTTGTGGATAGCTGGAGCTGAAGATGGATTCTATCATTTATCCATTTTATGCTGTTCAGCTCCTATTGTACATATTATGTTTGTTTTCCGCTGTAGACATTTATGTATAGCTGAACTGTATTTGTACTAAGTATGATCCTGTATACTGTGTAACTCTGATGATTACTCTTATCCAGTATATTCTATTGTGCATTATCTGGTGTATTTATTTAATTCCATTCTGCTATTATCTGTTTATGTGTTATATTCCAAGGATTACCCTTGCCGCCGTCAGTACGGGGTTTGGGGTCGTCTCAGAAAGTAATACACGGATACATAGCTTTCCGAGCATCGTTCCAGTTGTAAATCAGGATCCTGTGAATATAAATCTGCAAAACCAAAACTACTAGCTGTCCGTGTAGAAAGTAGGGGCACCCAAGTTTAGGTTAAAACAATAAACTCCAAGTCAGTCATGTGACTGGTATGAGAACTAAAACAATTATTAATCTTTATTATAAAGTTAGGTAAATCAAGGGACCATGCCATATAACACGGAATGGGTTTCCTCCCAAGGGTACCAGTGCATAAAACAAACAGCGCAATGCTAAATAAAGAAAACTGAAGCTATTATAAGACCCAGGTCCCATCACTCAATGCAACGCAAGCCGGAGGATAGGATTTTACCTTATAATAGCCAAATAATGCTTGATACTTTTAAAATAGATTATTTTGATATTACTATAAGTGTATAGTGTTAAAACAATTTCAATCATAAATATCAATCATACACGGCATGGGTACCATATATCATGTCGCCATTCTAGGCTCTACAAATAAAACTGAAATGTCACGTATTGGAAATTGGATTTCCGTCATGAGCCGAGGCAAGGGCAAGCTCCTCTCCGTTCGAGACACTCTAGCAAATGTCTCAGGACCACACACAACGATCCTTGGAATCGGTTGGGCTGGTCCTCTCTTACTTTTGAGGATTGGCAATTCCTGAACACACGTTTCCTGGTCCTTCAAATTTATATAATGGTTTGTACGTCGGCTCACATAGTGCCAGTTCTCGACCATATATTCGAGGCGCCTCGCATTCCAAGAACCACACAGGTAAAAAGTACATAAATGTCAGGACTGGTAGGTCACTAACATCACCCATAGATAGAAAGAAACGTCGTGTTCTCCCAATGGTCCTTATCCCATTTTTAACTCATACCGAGGTGTGAGGCTCGCGAATTCACATTATACACAAAGCTATGCCATACAGGCTGTGCTATGATCATCAACCACAAGACCTTGCTTTTCAACAGAAGCCTTGATCAATTGCCACTTAGGCATGCCACACAGGCAATTCACTCCCTGCGACTGATGTCCATCGATATACAACCTTTGAGCTCGTACGTCTTAGAGAAGGGCTTAAGCAAGATAATAAATTCTCTGCCGCTAAACAGATGTATATTTGATAGAGATCAATCAACACAAAATAAAATCCAATGTTAGACACATAGTCCATTTACAAGTTCGTTTTGGGTCTGAGCGAAATCGAAGGCACTTTCCTCGCATATCCATCGATCTCCAAGTACGTATGGATGATCACCAAATGATTCCCTCCTCTTGGGCGTACAGCCCAATCAAGATCATCAATAATCATCAAAACGATGTGAAGACTTCCGGTCTTCAACCACCGTCTTCATCTTCAACTTATCGTCGAATCGGTTATTCAGAATGGGTATAAACCCGGCCTTTCCGAATAACTCGCGTATATAATAAACAAATGTTACACAAACACAACATACGCCTCATTCTAATTCAGAATATTATTTTATTCAAATTTTCAAACTCTTAGGGAAAGTTTCCCATTAATTTTATTAAAGATAAATTCTTCTAAATTTATTCTTTAATCTTCCTTTGGATATCTTTTCAAACCATGTTAAGGTTTTCCAAACTAGTCGGGATTAGCGAACCACACCGAAGTAATTATTTATTTTATTTCCCAATCCCAACCTGTTCATCCCATAGAGAAAAACTGGTAATACTCCATATCTAACACCACGGTGTTATTGGTAAATATTAATTACCATTTCGAGTTCAAATCTAATCAAAGATTCAACTATCACTTTGGAGCAAAACAGGTGATACTCTATCCCCGATCACTTTAATGAAATTAAAGATTCATTAAAACTCCACTTAGTTTTAATCTTCCCAAAAATCAATATCCTGTCTTTAACTGTGTTAAAGAACCAATGTCATCTAAAGCACGATTAACGATAAACCAAAAATCACTTCCCATTGTTAATCGGGTTAAAGAACAGGTGTTATTCAAAACACCGCTCACGATAAACCCAAAAACCAATTTAAATTCAATTCCAATTAATATTATTTAATTGGTACGCTTCATTAAATCTAAGTATAAAGATTTAATCTTTTTCTCAATTGGGTTTAAGAACAGTTTTAATGAAGACACCATTCACGACAAACCCAAATCACATTTAATATTAAATACAAGGCTCTGAACAAAAAATATATCGGCTTATATTCAATATCAAATTCTATGACTGACAAATATCGTATTGGAAATAACGATTTAAATATATCTTTCAAATTTCCATAACGATATCTGTATAATCACGAAATCCAACATCGAAATATTCAAAAGACAATTTCGATTCAAATCCATTCCAATTCACTTATTGGAAATTCTGATTATTTTCAAAACCATTTCAACTCTAGTTCAAAACTTGTTCATTTCGATAAAAATATATTTTTATCCTTTCATATATGAAATTTTTCATGCCCATTCTTTCAGAATCATTTATTATGATTTTACACAAACTATTAATATTTTTAATAATTTTATCAAGGCTCGTACAGTCAGTTTTCCATAACGGCCACAGAACTGCACTTACAACGACCTTTTCCAAATTTGATTTGGACATAATTCCAAATCCAACCGTTAGATTTCAAATTTCTAATATTCATTGGAAATCTCTTTTCGATACGAACCCAATGGTTCCAGTTTCAGGGGAATCCGACGGTCGGATCTCCCGTAATGTCAGTTCGAAGTCAATGGTCGAAATTCACGAACGGCCGCAGCGCGGTGCGTTCTATTCAAGCCATTATATATAATATATGTATATATATTATATATATTTCATTGATTTCCTTTTTAAAATGTATTTTATAAATCGTTTTAAATTCGTTTTCGAAACGATTTCAACTTCATATTCAATTTTGAATCAAAATTGAATATTCCACATCATCCATATACAAATGATAATACTTTCAAAATGTTATATTTTGAAATCACTTCCTTTTCTATAATCATTATAAAAACGAATGTGATCGACATAAATATCGTTTACGTCAAAATGGCCCATCTCTAATCAACACGGCTTTATATATTTCAATAACTTCGTTATTCTATTCAACAAATGAATATTTATTCTATTCAACACATGAATCTATATTTCTTTCAACACATGAATATTCTCAACACATGAGCATCGTCAACACATGACTATTTATGTTATTTAATATATTTTATAAAATTATGATAAAGATGTAAATTTTATTTTTTAAAATATTTTACTCAACACATGAATATTTTCAACACATGAATATATATCTTATTCAACACATGAATATTCTTAATTCTATTCAACACACGAATATATATTTCTTAATATTCTTTATTTTCCCAATTGGAATGAGGCCCAATCAATTACCATATAACGTTAATTATATGGATTCCATACAACACATATATATAATAGCAACGATAAATAATAAACCATCATCCAAAGTGCACCACACTACTGCATAAGCATTAAATATAAATAATTAACGCTTACTCAGTCTGTCAACCAATTGATCGACATACAGCTAAATAATTGGGATTAGTGTACGCCAAATATCATCTCAACACCCGTGTGGGGTTTTAATCCACAAAACACCGAATATTATTTGTGCAGTTGGGCGACATGTAAAATTTATCGTCCCAATCAATATCCTTCAGATAGATGTACATAAACAAACCGTCTGGTTTGTAAATGAATATTTATTTATTCACATTCACGTTAAGAATTATATTTTTAACGATAATTAATTTATTTCAACACATGAATATTTTATTATCCATTTCACACCAACATCACAAACTTCACAATACATCAAACAAGCATACAAGTCGTCCATGGTCTGTGGACGACGGGTGTCGGGTGCTGCTAAGCACCGTCTGCATCCTAGTATATATTTTTAACTAGAAAACAAGATAAAGTTGAGGAGTTCTCACCCAAGCTAAACCAAACTCCATGACTCTTCATATGTAGGAAATCTTCGTCTTGCTCGCCCTTCGTCAATTTCGTTGTCCGTAGCCACTACATATATAAAAATCACATTTTTTATACCGTTGCTATGTATATAAAAATTCTATTTTCATACCGCCAATATATAGATAAAAATTCTATTTTTATACCGCACTATATAGATAAAAATTCTATTTTTATATCGCTCTTTTAATAAAGATTATATTTTTACTTCGCTAAAAATCAAATCTTTACTTCATTAAAAATCCAACCTTTCTTTGCTAACATCATATATAAAAATCCGACCTTTCTTTGCTAACTTCATATATAAAAATCCGACCATTCTTTGCTAGCATCATATATAAAAGTCCGACCTTTCTTTGTAAAACAGTGTATATTTTCATTTATCAAAATCAGATTTTTATATTGATTAAATCGATTACACAAACCTAAATATTTAAAAATGAACAATAATCCTATATTTTTCTAATCAACTAATTCCCTTACTTTATTTATAAAATAAACTAAAAAGAAAAGGGAAAAAAGCATATTAAAAAAACTTACTGTCTTTATTGGGAATAAAATGGGTTTCACGTCGGCCTGGGGGAAATGAAGGAGCTCGTGGTGACTCGTCGGCTTTGGCAGGGGAGGGCGGAGCAGAGGGGGAATGGTAGCGTGGCACGAGGGTGCTCACGGAGTGCAGTTTGAACTAAAGAAGAGGAGGAAGGAGGGCTAGGGTGGCGCGTGTGGATCTCGAGGGATTGGGCGTCGTTTTTGGGGTGTGCGGTTTTGGAGTTGGTGGAGGTCGAGGAGGGGGTGAGGCTGGACGGAGGGAAGGCGGCAGGGGGTGCGGCGTCGCCTCCTCTGGTGGTGCGCGACATCGATGGGAGGGGCTCCGCCGCTTTTTCCATTTTTTAATTTTTTTTCGATTTCTGTTGAAATGAAACGGGGGAGGGGCGTTGAATAGGTATAGGGAGGGAGGTTTTGTTTTTATTTTATTTAATTTAATTTCAAAAAGGTGCCTTTTTATTTTGACCTCGAAACGAGACCCACCGCCTGTCAACCTTAGCTAACTACCCCCATTCCGAACACAATGGGATATGTACCGTAAGCTGATTCGATCCTTTCAATCAGTTTCCGTCAAAATCAAAATATAAATCTATATATTGAATTTGAACGCGTATCTCAATTTACTGGGGCCACATACGGACTCTAAAAATTCCCAGAAAATATTTTCTCGCTTCGTATTGGCGATGAGGTCAAAACAAAACTAATTTCGTCCAATTCCGAGACCGTTTGAAAAATGGCCATTTTCCAGTCGATTAAAATCAACTGAAACTGGTCAAACGTGTTTTCCTTTGCCACACTCACATATTGATTCGAAAAATTACGAATTTTGAAACCTAGCAATAACTTGAAATCCCAGATCCAATAAAATTGGTTTCGTTGAAGGCCGAGGTCGTTTGAAAAATTCCCATTTTTAAGGGCCAGAATTCCATAGCGACTATTCTGAATTTTCAACTGGACATAACTTTTGATTCCCGTTAGGAAATTTCAATTTTTCGGATTCTTTGGAATGATATTCTTAATTAGATTCAAATATTTTTGGTTTCGCTAAAATCCGGTATATTTTGAATCCTGTACATTCATTTGAAGTCTAAAATCGAATTTTCGAACTACCGCGCCATTTTCAATTCCTTTTATATAATTAAAAATAAATATTTATACTCTAACTTCGATTCAAATAAATATATACGTTCTAATTCTATTCAAAATAAATTTCTCATCATCATTATTTAAAATAATCCATTTTAAATATTCAAACTTCATCAAAATTGCCAAAATAAAAATTTTAAATTGGCCTAGAATTTCCGGGTTATTACATTGGATTTGCTATGGGATCATAGGAACTTTTAGACGCTGAATGAAGATAATGATCCATTAAAATGGAATATAATATAAAATAAAATAATACAAAATCTAGCTATATATATCCCTAAAATTTCTTCCTAACTCTAACTTCAATTCCTTGGTCAAAAGAATGAACCGCCAGTCTACTTCTCTTCACAGTAATATTCCAAACTTCTAAATTCTCAAACAATTAAAATAAAAAGCTAAAATCTTTGATATACACATATTTGGATCCGGGAGGGGTTTATCTTCAAGGCTATGTGAGTTTTACATGGTTTGAATCTTATTCGTTTTGCTAAAAAAGAAGGCGTGAGCCTAGGGTTCACTTACTCTGGAAATAGAAGAATCGTTTGACAATTTGGAGCTTAAATTCGGGGTCATAATTGCATTTGGCACCTGCGGTGGACATTTGGTTGAATTTTATCATTGATAAGTGATGTTGGGCTTCAGCACAGCAACGCTAAAAGATGTTCATCGCACCAACAAGCAGATATGCGAGTTTGATGTTACAGGTATAAGGGAGATAAGATTGTGATGAGGATAATTTTAGTATTTATAGTTTGAATTTTCAAATGGTGTATGAAGGAAGATCGGTAATGGCTGAGGAGTATATACTGAAGTTTGATTTCCATGTCGTGATTTGCAAGGGAAGTTATGGGTCGTCGTGTTGGTATCGGCAGAAGAGAGGGGAAGTTGAGAAATTCTCTGGTATTTTAGTTTTTTGAATTTCATGAAGAATCGAGGAAGAGAAACAAGAATAATTGGAACCGGATCTTGCAGTGATAGGAAAGAGGAAGATGAATACTGTTTAATGTGGTAGGATTTTCCAGGTATGGGCCGTTTAAAGGTTTCGAATGTCCAATTATGAATTATAATTGAAATTTAAGTTTTTGTTTTAATTTAAATAGTATACGAACTTGTAACGATAATAGCTTGCTCATATATTATCAGAATTCAAAAAAACAAGATCCTTTAGGATCGTATGGACAAGTGCTACGCGATGGAACTGATGGGAGTTAATTGGAGCTCGTTACAATTTATAGAGAAATAAATTGTCTATCTGAATCAACCGACAGTTATCGTTATTTAACGATGATCGTCCAATGTGATTAAAACTCACTAACTCTACCAGTTTATATTTTCTATAAATATAATTTAGTATTGATAAATGATGATTGATTTCTATGTGATGATTTTTTGGTTGAATTATTAATTTATTGGTTGAAATTATCGATAACGATATACATATAAATTGTTAATCAAATATTGATTCTGTTTATCAGAATATTTCATATTGAAATGAAATCGATGTTAATTATATTGTTTAACATATGTGGATGCAGGGAAACAGGTTGGAGGGATCCAACTAGATTCCTCAATATTTGAAATACTGTTTTTATATATATTGTGATATAAAACCTGTGATTAATTATGATGACACTGGTCTATTTAATTGGTATTTTACATACCATAAGAAATACTGGAATGTAAAAAGGGAAATTTCAATGCATATATTGAAATAAATTATTATATAAAATCAAGGGATTTTATAAGAGAGATTTCAAGGTGAATATTGAGATAAAGGAATATTATAAAATCAACAAATTTCATAAAAGGAAATATTTAAAAAAAATAGAATTATAAAAAAGGGATTTCGAGTTATAATAGATATATGAATTGATGTATTTAAAATAGATATTAAATAAAAAATATGTTGTTAACAAATAAATTGAGAAGAATGATTTTTAAGTAATGTTTTTAAATGAAGTAAAATATTTATCATTGGATAAATGGAACATATAAGTCAGAACTTATATAGAGAAGTAAGAATCGATTTTAACATCGATATTGAAACTGAATATGAACGTAGTGTTAACAAGACTTATTAATGGAATTATTAAAGTGTTGAATATAAAATAAGATTTTATATGAGTTGTTTATAAATAGAAGTATAAATAGAATATTTAAAATAAGACAATATTTTAAATAAGAAACCAAACTATTTTAATTATATAAAGAATATATAATTTATATTAAATATGAATAATGGATTAAGGCAAGTATTTTTGCAAAGAAGATGATTATAAAAGAAATGCTAATCGTACAGAATATGAATAATGGATTGAAATAAATGTAATGAAAATAAAAACATTTTTAAAGAAGATCGTATTTTTGAAATAGGAATTCAAATAGAAATGAAATTTCAATGGCTAGGAATAAATAACTTGTCTAATAATAAAAACAAGTAGTGTGATTTATAAATAATGTTTGTATATAAATTAAAAATAATTATCAGTGGATATTTTGGATTGAAAATTGAGCAGTGAATATCAAGAGAGTTAATCGAATATTAGTTGTTTGAAAGAGAATTAAATAGAAGGTAGATCATTTGAAAAAGGAGTTAATCAAATTAGTTACTCGAAAAGAGTTAATCGAATTAGTTATTCGAAAAGTGTTAATCGAAATGAGTTATTCGAAATAGAGTTAAATCGAATATAGTTTATTCGAAAGAGAATTATACATTGGGATTCGATTATATTGAATGTAGGAAGGTGTTATTTACTTTCCGTTTTCAAATCAAGATTTATTTATTTATTTAATAAATTATTATCATTCAATTTAAGAAATAACAGTCTAATTTGCAGTTAGATTATATCGAAAGTAGAGATTATAAGGTTATCGTTATAACCAACGTTTTATAAAAGAACAGGATTTATAAACTGAATCCGAGAGTTGTGCAAGCAATGATTTGATAAAGAGATAAGAAATAGAGTTAAAGAAATTAGAAACTAACTTTAGTTAAGTTGAATGATTCCGCGGAATCGATCTAATATTGGTTTTGGCCTTCGAGATTAATTGATTAATATAATATTTTTCATGATTAGTAATTAGTAATATATTATTATAGTTAATAATTAGAAAAATATGATTAATGATTAATTATTAATAAAAATAATCAAATTTAATTTTATGGAAGTATTGTAATTATTAATTATTGAGCGTCGAAATTTGGAAATAGAGTTAAAGAAATTAGAAACTAACTAGAAATTACTTAAGTTGAATGATTTCCGCAGTATCAATCTGATATTGTTTTCGGCCTTCGAGATTAATTGATTAATATAATATTATTAATGATTAGTAATTAGTAATATATTATTATAGTTAATAATTAGTAAAATATGATTAACGATTAATTATTAATAAAAATAATCAAATTTAATTTTATGGAAGTATTGTAATTATTAATTATTGATCGTCGAAAATTGGCATATATTACAACGGGTATTTTATGACTATTGTAAAATAGACATCTATTACAACGGGCCTGAAATGACTGTTGTAATAGCATTCTATTACAACGGGCAGTCTTCACCCATTGTAAAAAGAATGTTGCAAAGGATATCTAATACAACTGTCCAGAAAATGACTGTTAGCATTTAAATAGAGTTAAAGAAATTAGAAACTAACTAGAAATTAGTTAAGTTGAATGATTTCCGCAGTATCGATCTGATATTGGTTTCGGCCTTCGAGATTAATACTTAGGGAATCGTTCTCTTACTAATTTAGGGTTAGAGACTGATGGACGTGAAATGATAGTTAGGCGTGAATAAGAAATGGAAACATTTTCCAATGTTAATAAGGTATATTTTCTAAATTTAGAAAATAAGAATTTACAGAGATATCGTAATGGGTAACTGAATAAATTAATGATGAATTAATTTAATCAGAGAAAAAGGTTGATTGATGATTGATTGGTAAGATTTCCATTTGGAAATATGACTGTTATTGTATACTTGTTTTTCTTTGATAGTTAAATCACCAACTATCAATGTTTTTGACCATTTTTCCATCGTCAATACGGAGAGACCGAGAGCAGATTCATTATCTGAAAACCTCTCTATATGGGCATTAACGTTGCGAATCAAATATGATGGAGATAATTGAAGACAAAGTTGTGCAAGGGTTGTTTTGCCGATCCTAGGTAGAAATTTCCCAAGTTGGATTTACAGAATAGTGCATTCGGTTTGTCCAGTCCCAGGACATCCTGTATGGAAGAATGTCTGACATAGTATATTTAATAGATCACATAAGTTGATCTCTTAAAATGTATTTACGTTTGGTGGTGAAGGAATTCATTTCTCTTAGCTGTTTACCCATGGTATGTTTGAAGAAATCAATTTGTGATTTTCCAGGTACGATGATGTGACATTAAAAGTGAATAAATGAGTGATCTGCCAGAGATAAGCGTGGCCTTTAGCCTCACAATCGAGAAATGGTATAAAATCGGGTAGGTTGCATGGCTAAGTGGTTTGCTTCCAGTTTGGGTGTATTGTCACCTGATCTAGAGAAATTCCATTTACTTCTATAATCTATTTCGATGTTGTCCCTTTTGGGAAACGGTTGCTGACCCAACCGCTGGTGATAATACATTCGGTACACTCAATCGAAATGAGTGACCGTTCATGTTTAGCCTGGGTTATAACATGTTCTTGTTGAACCCGGTGTATTCCTCTCTAGAGATAAACTATCGGAAGGTGGTCCCATACCTTGCCAGTAGGAATTCATTACCCAATAAGCGCCCGCGGTTTTTGATTATATATTATATATGTGGAACGTGAGATGAAAGTGTTCTGCTAGATGATTATTATATTGTGGTCGATAGACATTATTATAATATCAAATGAGTTTGATATAAAGATTATCGTTCCTTTCAAAAGGATTTTGAATGTTGGAACAAGTGTTTTGGATTCTCATAAGGGAGAAACCCGTTCCGTTACACGGCGTGGTCTTATGAGATATCGTTTAATTGCTCATGCTGTTTTAAATGGTTTTACTCATACAAGTCCCATGACTGACCCGAAGTTTATTTTGTTTTGTTTTCCCTAAACTCTTGGGTGCCCAATTTTGCACGGGCAATTAGGTAGTCATGTTTTTACAGATATACTTGGAGAGCTGGAGCAAGAGGCTTTAGGATTACATAGCTATTATTTATTTCCGCTGTGATGTAAGTGTTATACTCAAATGACAGATTTATATTTCCAAGTTATATTAGATACTTTATTTTATTCGTTCCACTATGAGATTCATGTTTACTCTGATATTGTATATTTTTCTTCTTCTTTTATTATAATTTTCTATCTTATCTATCCTCACCCTCTAACTACTTTCATTAACTATCCCGTATTTCCGATGCTTGGATAGTCGGCATTGAGTTTATGTCGATAACCCAAATCAAGAAAACCTAGATCGTTACAATGGTATCAAAGCAGAAGGTTAAGTAATTACCTTGGCTCTATGGCATAACTCAGTAGAGATGGGTTAGCAATACCCTAAATTGAGTTTGAGTTTATATATATGAGTGAACGTATTTGTAGATTTTATAAAAATGGTTTTATATCGTGGATATTTATTGGTTGAGTTGTTAATGGATTCTAGTCGATCAGTTTGATCCACTGTATCGGTAGGATTTTCTAAACACTCGAATACAATGAACCGACACAGTATGGTTTGAAAAGAGGGGAAATAAAATAATTTTGCCCAAATTATATTTTGATATAAAAGATTGATATTGAAATGATTTTAATATATTGGATATACTGGTTGTTATAATAATCGAATGAGACTATAAAAAGTGAAAGGTTAGATATAACCAATCAGAATTCGTATTAATGTAAGATATATAAAGCAAGATAAATGAAATCTGAATTTAAATCAGAATTGGAACTAAAATTCCTAAAATTTGGAGAAGTGTTTGTAAATATATTTGGATTAAAGATATGAGAATTTAAAAATCTTAGGAGATTTTAAATTGTTTTACAAGCATCGTGCATGGTATTTTGAATTGATTTCAAAATGGAAAGGTTTAAAGAAATGGTTTTGGAAAGTGATATAGTATTGAACTCACTTTGATCGCGGTGAAATAACCCTAATGATGTTGGCCACATCATTAGTGTTCACTTTCGAGTTCTAAGTGATGGATTACTACCAAAGATTTTTTTTGAATTATTTTGAGAAAACAAGTTGTATTAATTCCAGAAGGGGATATTTGATTTTTGAAAGAGCTAAACTGTTTAAAAACTTCTAGGAAAAGATTACCTGAATTAAAACAAATTTAAAAGAAATTTGTGAAAGCAAGTCGGAATTGAATTGAAATAGAGTAATGTCGAGAAAAATTGGATTTTTTAAATATAACTAGACTCAGGTGAGTAAGTGGATTGATTCTAAAATGAAAATCAGATTAGAGTTTTAAGATGAAGAGAACTAATTGGACAAAGAAATTAGTTAATGTAATGTAGTAGGGGAACTCAACCTGGTTAAGTAATTGGATTTGTGTGATATAATTTGAAATGTTATTGGATGGATGAGTCAATAATTTGGAATCAATAATGAAACTTGAATTTGAAATGGAATTTGGTTTGGGTATAAGCGAATAGCCGTGTTGAGGATACATTTATTAGAGTTTGATTGGGAAGGCATTGGTATATGCTGATTGATAACAGATGGAAATGATATAATGATATGCCCGACAAAAAGGTACAAGTTTATTTTTATATGAGTTCGGTGATTTATGAGCCCATTTGGCAAGCCGCTTGGCTGTTTGATTTTCTTTTGGGTCGGAGAAAGCCTAAAGAGGCGAGTTGTAGTTGTACCGATTGAGTCATACAAATGAGGTACCGGCAAAAATTTTCAAAAATTTAAGGTGTTAGAAAATTTTCAGGATTTTTGGAAATTTTCGTTAATAAGAATGAATTAATATTTTAGTTGAAATAAATTCGTCCAGTTGAAACTGAAGTTAAAAAAGTAAACGAATAATTTTTAACCCAGTTAACAGGGTTTGTTTTCTGCCTTAGTAATTTCGAGGACGAAATTATTTTAAGGGGGGAAGAATGTAATGACCCGTATATTTACAATATTATAAATAATTTATTTAATTATTTGAATAATGGTTTGGTAATTTAAAGTGACCAAAATTAAATAATATTGAATTTTTAATTAATTTAAATAATAGAACAATTTAATTAATTTTCGAAATAGTCGGAAATAGTGGAATTCACAATATTATGTGAATTGAATCATTTATAATATATATTTCAGTATAGAGTTGAATTATATTAGCGAATATATTATATAAATGACAGTTGAATGTATAATTATATTATAATTATAATCGAGCTCGAAATGGCATGGCAGTTCATAATTTGGTGATTCGAACTTTAAACGAATATGCAGAATTCATTTTAAGTCGGATTTCTTGAAAAAAGAAATGTTCAAAGCCAGTGAAGTATATTTTTCTAATGGAAGAGAAAAATCGAGATTTCATCGTGTAGATTTTGAGTTGTGTCCAAATCAAAATTTTAAAAAGTCGCTATGGAATTCCTTTATAATTTGTAACGATTTATTTGTACTATAAAAGGATTTTTAATATAAATTGAATACTGATTTAATCTGGATTTGGAATGTCGAGTTATGAATTCGGATAGGAATATTTTAGAGCTATATGATATTTTATACGAATATCCGATAATATTAATTTATTTATATTAAATTTAATTGTTTTAAAATATATTAATATATCTAAATGGGTTTATTTAGAGCTTTAAAATTACCATTTTTGCAAACGAACTTCGTTTTTGATGAAATTAATTTTGTTGGATCCTGATATTGAATTATTGTTAGATTTCAATTTTCGTGATTTTTGGAGTTAGTATGTGACAGATTTTTATTGTGAAAAACAATTATTGACTTTAAAAATATGCTGCATGAGCAAACGGATTCAGAATTCGACGAAACAAGTTTCATTGGGTCCGTAATATCGGACTGTAGCTGTATGTCCATTTTGGTCGAATTTGGATTTGCTATGGGATCATTGGAATTTTTACAAGCTGAATGAAGATAACGATTCATTAAAATGGAATATAATATCAAATAAAATAATATAAAACCTCTCTCTCTCTATATATCCCCAAAATTTCTTCCTAACCCTAACTTCAATTCCTTAGTCAAAAGAATGAGCCGCCAGTCTACTTCTCTTCACCGTAATATTCTAAACTTTTAAATTCTCAAACAATTAAAATTAAAAGCTAAAATTTTTGATATACACATATTTGGATCCGGGAGGGGTTTATCTTCAAGGCTATGTGAGTTTTACATGGTTCGAACCTTATTCGTTTTGCTAAAAAAAGAAGGCATGAGCCTAGGGTACACTTACTCTAGAAATAGAAGAATCGTTTGACAATTTGGAGCTTAAATTCGGGATCATGGTTGCATTTGGAAACTGCGGTGGACATTTGGTTGAATCGATCATTGATAAGTGATGTTGGGCTTCAATACAGCAACGTTAAAAGCTTTTCATCGCACCAACAGGGAGATACGCGAGTTTGATGTTACAGGCATGGGGAGATAAGATTGCGATGAGGATAATTTTAGTATTTTTAGTTAGAATTTTCAAATGGTGTATGAAGGAAGATCGGTAATGGCCGAGGAGTATATACTAGACTTGGATTTCCATGTCGTGCAAGGAAAGTTCTGGTTCGTCGTCATGGTATCGACAGAAGAGAGGGGAAGTTGAGAAGTTCTTTGGTATTTTAGTTTTTTGAATTCCATGAAGAATCGAGGAAGAGAAACAAGAATAAATGGAACCGGATCTTGCAGCGATAGGCAAGAGGAAGATGAATACTATTTAAAGTGGTAGGATTTTCAAGGTGTGGGTCGTTTAAAGGTTTCTAAGGCCCAATTATGAATTAGAATTGAAATTTAAGTTTTTTTTTTTAATTTAAACAGTATACGAACTTGTAAAGATAACTACTTGTTTATAAATTATTGGAATTCAAAAAAACAAGATCTTATAGGATCGTATGGACGAGGGCTACATGATGGAACTGACTGGTAGTGAATTGGAGCTCATTACAATTTATAGAGAAATAAATTGTCTGTCTGAATCAACCGATAGTTATCATTATTTAACGATGATCATCCATTGTGATTAAAACTCACTAACTCTACCAGTTTATATTTTTTATAAATATAATCTAGTATTGACAAATGATGATTGATTTCTGTGTGAAGATTGTTTGGTTGAATTGTTTATTTATTGGTTAAAAATATCGATAACGATATATATATATATATATATATATATATAAATCATTAATCAAATATTGATTTTGTTTATCGGAATATTTCATACTGAAATGCAATCGATGTTAATTATATTGTTTAACATCTGTGGATGCAGGGAAACAGGTTGGAGGGATTCAACTGTATTCATCAATATTTAAAATACTGTTTTTATATATATTGTGATATATGATATGATATAAAACCTGTGATTGATTATGATGACACTGGTCTGTTTAATTGGTATTTTACATACCATAAGAAATACTGGAATGTAAAAAGGGAAATTTCAATGCATATATTGAAATAAATTATGATATAAAATCAAGGGATTTTATAAGAGAGATTTCAAGGTGAATACTAAGATAAAGGAATTTTAAAAATCAACAGATTTTATAAAAGGAAATATTTAAAAAAATAAATAGAATTTTAAAAAGGGGATTTCGAGTTATAGTAGAGATATGAATTCATTTATTTAAAATAGATATTAAATAAAAAAATATGTTTTTAAAAATAAATTGAGAAGAATGATTTTCAAATAATGTTTTTAAATTAAGTAAAATATTTATCATTGGATAAATGGAATATATAAGTCAGAACTTAT
>JASFAX010003471.1:0-42380 GCA_030737875.1 Allium sativum | reverse complement strand
GAAGATCCAACGGTTAGATTTTCAGATAGGTGTAAATAAAATCTGAAGAAAAACAACGCCACGGCCGCGTTAGGACCTGAAGCGTTGTTTGAGTGAATTAGCTATTTTTAAATAAATAAAAATAGCGCGAAGTAGTGATAAAATATTGTAAACGATATGGAATGGAAATAAACTGAATTTGCTCGGTTTATGTGATATTTGATGGTTGAATGTGCTTGGCGTAAAAATTACCTTAATGAACTAATTATCGGTGTCGAAAAATTTAACCATTGAAATATATTGATTTGTAATTCTAAATATATGTGAATTATTTGAAAAGGCCGAGTTGATTCTCATTTCAAATAATTGATCGATGAGTGAAAGTCGAAGAGATGAAGATGGTGCAAGACCGATGATCTTCACGTCGAATGAGGGGTGCTACTGATGCTCATGATAGGAGTAGCTACCTTGATGGGGCTGAAGTAGTAGACGTCCGGATGTACTTGTTGATTGTACGGATATGCGAGGTATTGAGTGCCTCCGGTTTCGTTCAGACCCAGAACGAACTTGTAAATGGGATGTGTGTCTACCATTGGATTTTGCTCTGTGCTGATTGATCTCTATTAAATATATATCTATTTGGCGGCGGAGAATTTATTCTCTTGCTTAACGCCCTTCTCTGAGACGTACGAGCTCAGAGGTTATATATCGATAGAAATCAGTCACATGGAGTGAACGGCCTGTGTGGCATGCCTAATGGGCAGATGATCAATGCTTCTGTTGAAAAGAAAAGCCTTGTGGTTGATGATCAAAGCACGGTCTGTGTGGCATAGCTTGGTGTATAACGTGAATTCACGAGCCTCACACCCTGGTATCGACCAGAAACGGGAGAACGATTTAGGGAGGACATGCGTTTCTTTCTAACTAGGGTGGTGTCAATGACCTACCAGCCCTTACATTTATATTATTCTCACCTGTGTGGTTGTTGCTGTTGCGAGGCGCCTCGGATATATCGGTGACTATGTGGAGCCGATGGAGTCATAGGACTCATTTACACCCTAAAGGACGGGGAGATGTAGTGTTCAGGCATTTTAATCCACATCAGTGGACCGACCCTGTGGCTCCAAAGGGTCGATGCATTCTGATCCTGAGACATGGGCTATATTGTCTCAAATTCAGTAAGGACTATCTTTTACCTTGTTTCATGACGGAAATCCAATTTCCAAATACGATACCGTGCAGTTTTGATTGCATACGTATATATGGCGACATAGTGGTATGGGGCATAAATGCCGTCTATGATTGATACTTATGATTGAAATTGTTTTTGAAACATATAAAGACTAGTAATAATATCAAATACTTTTGTTTATTCGTATCAAGCATATTTTGGCCATTATAAGGTAAAACTCTATCCTCCGATTTGTGTTGCATTTTGTGATGGGAACTGAGTCTTATAATGGCTTCATTTTTATAAAAAGCATTGCGATGTTCAAAAGTTTTATTGTTTTAAAGCACTGGCAATCCAATGGAGTAAACCCGTTCCACGAAAGTGGAGTGGTCCTATGATTAGCCATATTGTAAAATGTGATAAGTAGATTTCTCATACCAGTCCTATGACTGACTCGTAGTTTGTTTCACTTGCAAACTCGGGTTCCCCTATTTCCTCACAGGCAGCCCTGACTTCAGGTTTTATCAGGCTCTTTCTGGATAGCTGGAGCTGAAGACGGATTCTATCATTTATCTCTTTTTATGCTGTTCAGCTCCTATTGTACATATTATGTTTTCTTTTCCCCTGTAGACATTTTATGAAAAGCTGAACTGTATTTTGTACTAAGTATGATCCTGTATACTGTGTAACTCTGATGATTATGTTTATCCAGTGTATTCTATTGTACATTATCTGGTGTATATAATTATTTCTATTCTGATGTTATCTATTCATGTGTTATATTCCAAAGATTACCCTTGCATCGTCTTATCAGGGTTTGGGGTCGTCAAAAACGTGGTATCAGAGCTTTGGTTAAGCTTAGTTCTGGAATATAACATATTAACGAACTCGTCAGAAATAGAGCCAGTAGTATTCTAGGATGAGTAACTCATTACAGATAGGATCAGTAAGGTCCTAGTATGAGTAAAGCAAAATGAAATACTCCTCGATAGACACATTTACGTTTAAGTATATCTCTCTATGTTTTAAAATATCTTTTCTATTGACATGACACTTGATCTGCTTTTTGCAGAAGTACTATAAAATGAGTGTCAGAAATAGAAGGAATGCAGAACCAGATCTAGAGGCTCTATTTAAGAGATATCGAAATCTGGGTAGAGTACAAGTCTCGGGAAATGAATCGATTATTCAAACTCAAGCTTGGATGAGTTGTGCTGAAAGAATTTTTGGGCCTTTCCAGCTGAGAGATGATCAGAAAAGATTAGTGGCATCTTGGGCGCTCAAAGATGAAGCTTTAATCCGGTGTTGAACAATTATTAAAGATAATCCAGAAGGTGATATCACCTGGGATAGATTCAAAGAGATTTTCATAGTTAGATTTACTCCACCAGAAGCAACTGAGCGGTTATGGGATGAATTCAACTATGTGATACATGGAGATATGAATATCCTACAATATCATAAGAGATTCAATGAACTTTCGCATTTTGCCCCTTGTCTAATTCAAGATCCGAAGAGGAAGAATCTGAGGTTTATTAATGGCCTTCAAAGAAAATACCAGAATAAAGTAATGGGGCATGTGAAGCTTCCTTTTTCCAAAATGATATACATGGCTTATCAATTTGAAGATCTAAATAATCGAGGTCTTTTAGTCGACGAAGAGGAAGTCAGTTCTAGCAACAAAAGGAAATTTGAAACTGATAGCCCAGAGACAAGTGCACAGCCTGAGGCCAGTACGGAGTCTGAGCTCAGAAAGAAGCCTAGATTCAATCGGGAAAAGGTTAAGTCTGAGAAAGGACCAGTAACGACTGCAATATGCAATAACTGCAAGAAGCCAGGGCACTTTCATGGGAATGGCAAATCCTCGAAGAAAGAAAAAAATGTTGGGTCAAAACCCAAGAACAAGTTTCAAGAGAATAGAAAATGCAGTAAATGCCAAAGGACTGGCCATCTTGAAAAAGATTGTCGGCTATTGAAGAAATCTGAAAAGGTTCATGTAAATGAAGTGGTAGAAATTCCTGCAACCTCATCTATTCAGGAAAGGTCATATGTTTTGGAAGGCACGCTAACTGTCAAAAACATTCTGGTTAAAGTACTATTTGATGCAGGCACGTCGAGAAGCTTTATTACAAAGAATGCGGTGAAGAAATTGGATTTGAAATTGAAAAAGCTTAAAGAACCCATAACTGTCCATAATCTGTTTGGGAGTTCCCTTGATCTTAGTTGGGTTTGTGGGGTACCTGTTTCTTTTTCTCATTATCGGTTTCCTTATATCTCGATCATCATGAATTTTACCGAATTCGACCTTATTTTAGGATTGGATTGGTTAACCAAATACGAAGCAGAAGTTAAATGTGCAAAAAGGGTTGTCAAGGTTAAAACGAAGCTTGCCTATATTATAATTCCATGCGAAGGTCAGAATTCTTATAGAAAAGACTTCTGGGCAGCTTTAGATGATTCTCCTGCCTAAATAGAACCTATTCCTGTCGTTCTAGAGAATATTCCGGTCGACTTTGAAAATATCCCAATTGTCAAGAACTATGCGGATGTGTTCGAAGAAGTTGTTAGCTTACCCCCGTAGAGAGAAATTGATTTTAAAATCTCTTTAGTTCCGAATGCAAGGCCAGTAGTGCACGCTATTCGAAGAATGACCTTGAAAGATAAAGAAGAGTTAGATGATCAAACCCGACAGCTTGTGTGGAAAGGTCTAATCAGGCCTAGTTTCTCTGATTGGGGAGCAACTGTGATTATTGTCCCAAAGTCGGACGGTACTCTCCGACTATGTGTAGATTATCGTGACTTGAACAAGCAAACGCTGAAAAACAAATATCCATTGCCGCGGATTGATGATTTGTTGGACCGATTGAATGGAGCACAGGTATTTTCCCGAATGGACCTAGCTACAGGTTTCCATCAGCTTCGTATTACCGAAGAGTGTGTTCCTTTGACAGCATTCAGAGGTCCCGACTTATTCTACGAGTGGTTGGTAATGCCATTCGGCTTATGTAACACTCCAGCTTATTTTGTCGATCTAATGAACCGGGTATTCAGAGGAGTATTGAATAAATTTGTTCTGGTTTTCATTGATGATATATTGATCTACTCTAAGTCAGAAAGCGAATATGAAAAACATTTGGAATAGGTGTTAGAAATTTTGAGAAAGAATGTTTTAAAAGCACAGTTTTTCAAATGTATATTCTGGCAAGAAGAAGTCAAATTTCTTGGACATGTCGTGTCAAAGCAAGAAATTTCAGTGGATCCCAGTAAAATCACTGCTATTCAGAACTGGAAACAACGTCGTACAACCACAGAAGTCAGAAGTTTTCTTGGGTTGGCTAGTTATTATAGGAAGTTCGTTAAGAATTTTTCGAAGATATCCACTCACTTAATAAAGCTTACTAAGAAACATTCGAGATTCAACTGGACTCCGAATGTGAGGTAGCTTTCAAGGAGTTGAAGTTAAAATTGACGATTGCTCCAGTGCTTTCAATTATTGACTGCAATCAGGATTTGAAAGTCTGGACCGATGCTTCTAAATAAGGCCTTGGCGCAGTGTTAATGCAAAGATGCCATGTAGTCGCTTATGCTAGCCCTCAATTGAAACCACATGAAAAAATTATGTAACTCACGATCTAGAATTGCTAGCTATCATGTTTGCTATGAAAATCTGGAGGCATTATCTATTGGGTGAGAAGTTTGAATTATACACTGATCATTAATCATTGAAATATTTATTCACCCAGAAGGATCTGAATATGAGGCAGTAACGTTGGTTAGAATTTCTCGTTGCTTATGATCTAGATATTTTATATACTCCGGGAAAAGCCATTGTTGTAGCTGATGCGCTCAGCAGGAAGAATGTGATCATCACCAGTATTATCATTACACCATCGTTGATTGATAAAATAGCTATTCTTCAGAAAGACGAAAGTTTTATTAAGGAGATGATCAGAAGAATTCAAAAGGGAGAAGTCTCCAGTTTCCAAGTGGATAGCGCAGGAGTTCTAAGATTGAAAGGTAGAATTTATGTTCCTGACAATCTTGAGCACAAAAGAGAAGTAATGGACGAGAGCCACAAGTCCAAACTGAGCATCCACCCAGGGGTTAGTAAAATGTACAATGACCTCAAGCGAACTTTCTGGTGGAAGGCAATGAAAAGAGATATCTCTATATATGTTAGCCGGTGTTCCACCTGTCAGCAAGTCAAGAGCGATCAAAAGAAACTCGCTGGATTGTTGCAACCTTTGGAAATTCCAGGTGGGAAGTGGGAACAGATTACTATGGATTTCATAAATGGTTTGCCCGAAACCAGGAAAGGAAATGGCAGTATTTGGGTGATCGTAGATCGGTTTACGAAGACCACTCATTTCATGCCTGTCAAATCGAATAGAACTGCTCAAAGTCTGGCGCGGATTTATTTCAATGAAATTGTTAGTCTGGACGGAGTTCCCATGAGCATCGCTAGTGATTATGACCCGATTTTTGCTAGTAAATTCTTGGAAGCATTCCAAGCAGAATTGGGAAAGAAGCTGAATTTGAGCATCGCATATCATCCTTAAACAGATAGCCAAACTGAGAGGGTGAATCGTATTCTTGAAGATCTATTGCGGGCATGTATTATTGATTTTGGAGGATCATGGGAAGACCATTTACATTTGGCCAAATTCTCATATAACAACAGCTACCAGGCGAGCCTGGAAATGTCTCCAATCGAAGTATTGTATGGTAGACCGTGCCGATCCCTTGCTTGTTGGGTTGAACCTGGTAATAGACTAGTATTGGGGCCTGATATGATTCGCGATGCTACGGACAAAGTCGATTTCATTAAGAAACGATTACTCACTGCTCAAAGCTGACAGAAGAACTATGCAGATAAGAGAAGAAGAGATATATCATTCGCTGTCGGCGACTATGTGTATTTGAAAGTATCTCCGATGAGAAGAGTTATCCGGTTCGGTAAAACGGGGAAATTGGCACCCAAATTTATTGGTCCGTTTCCTATTCTTGAATGGATTGGAACTCTCGCATATAGGGTTCAATTGCCTAATTGGTTTCCTGGAGTGCATGATGTATTTCACGTAACTCAACTGCAAAAGCATGTGCATGATCCAGGTCTCGTTGTAGAAGAAGCCGCACAACAGGATTTGGCAATCACTCAAGAATTGGCAGTTAGAAAAGAGCCGATGAAGATCATTGGCAAAGAAAACAAAGAGCTGAGGAACAAGAATGTTCACTTAGTCAAAGTGCAATGGAGTGGAAATCCATGAGATTGTACTTGGGAAACAGGGGAAAGCATTAAGAAAGCCTGTCCTAAGTGCATGGTGGATATCTCTGTTTGACTCTCGTGCAAGGTACATTTATCATATTTTGCAATTTCCATTATGTTCTCCACTTTTCTATTGTTCTCTTTTCATTGATGTAAACTTTTAATCATATAGTCTGAATGATTTTGAAAAGTTAAAAACAAAATTGATTGATGGTTGTGTTGTGTGAGTGTGAATTTGATTAATTAAATTAGTAGAATGATAGTTAATTTAATCAATAGTAGAGTAAATGGTAAATTTATGCAATTAAATCACACATTGAACTAGTTTAAAAATATATACATGTGCATTATATACGTTTGAACAGGTAAATGGATTAGCTATTGAGTAAATAAATTATTTGCGTACCCGACAAATAGGTAAACCTTAATGAGTTGGTTGCGCGATTTTATTATTATATCAACTATTGTGAATGCCATTGGTTGCGGAGTGCTGGTTGTTCTGTGTGTAATAATAGATGTCGCCATAGGATAGCAATAATTAATTTTGAACTACTCTACATGGCATACTTCTTGAAGATAGGCATACTTCATCACATACCACATAAGCATTTGGAGCTTGTGTGACAAAGTGAAAGATTTACCATACGAGCGAGAAGCTTGTATGGCGATGACTTTATTTTACAGGTTGAACTGATGACTGATCTGGACTATATAAATATAACAATAAATTGCAGATTAATAAAAAACCCACACGGGTCTGGAGATGACAATAAACACGTCTCTCTGGTCATTAAGGCACAAAAACCATTTATAGGGTGACGAGAATTTATACTCTGCAGTTATGATCTACGCACACTCCCCTGTAGACACTGGAATATATCACTATAAATATGTGCATGCTTATTAGGATTTATTGGGTACCTAATACGGCCCAATAAATTTCCAAGCCCCTCCCCGTACAAAGGAGGTTATGGCGAAATTTTTCGAAAATTTAGGGTGTTAGCCAAATTTTTGAAGAATTTGAAAATTCTTAGAAACTGAAAAGTTGAAGAATGGAAGCCATATTGAAAGTAGAGTAAGTTAATCGAACCACTATCGACTTTGTTCCTTTTCGGGGACGAAAATTTTTAAGTGGGGGAGATTGTAACAACACGGAAAATCTGAGCCAGTTTAAAATTTTTAGTCTGGCTATTTTTGTAGATTTTAAATATTTAAAATAATTATTTTAAATTATAACGACGAAAAGTGTGTTTGAATCAATGTTTGAAAATAAATATAATTAGTTTAAATTATAAACAAGGCCTGAAATGTGGCGGCAGTTTCAAAATTGGAATTCAAACTATGACTGACTGAACCGGGTGCAGAATAAAACAGATTTTAGTGAAACCAAAAATATTTAAATCTGTCGGTGATTATCTTTCTAATGAATCTAAATAATTAAAGTTTCATAGCGAGAGTCAAAAGTTATGGCCATGTGTTAGAATTATTTTCATGTGTTGAAACTATATTCATGTGTTGAATAGAAATTCATGTGTTGAATAAATTATTTGAAAGATAAAAATCACATTTTTATTATATATATAGCCTATATAAAATATCAGTATTTTAAATAAATTATTTTAACACCAAAAATAACATTTTTACCTCATGTATAGACTATATAAAATAATCGTGTTTTGAAATAAATTGTTTTACAATAAAAATCACATTTTTATTATATATATCAACTATAGAAAATATTCATGTGTTGAATAAAGGACTAGAATGATAAAAATCATATTTTATCGTATGTGTGAAGTCAAAAACGTTCATGTGTTGAATATATAGATTGAACAATAAAATCTACATTTTTATTGTGAATATGAAGTTTTAAAAATGGTGATGTGTGAAATAAATATTTTTGATGATAAAAATATCATTTTTATCAAAATATATAAAGTGGATATGGTTTTGAAATCGAAGAAAGAATTATATTTATATATATTTATATAAATATAATTAAAATATAGTTAATAACGAAGCTGCAGTTCTTATTTTGAAACTGTGATTTCAAACGATTAGTGCAGGAGATCCGACCATCGGATTTTCCCGAAACCACAACCGTTGGGTTTGCTTTGGAAATATCTTTCCAACGGCACCAACTTTGTAAAGATCCAACGGTTGGATTGTCTGGAATGTTTAATTCAAATCTAAAGAAAAACAATGCCAGAATCGATTTTATATATATATATAATTAAATTAAATCAAATAACGACGATGTAGTTCGTATTTTGAAATCGTAACTTCAAACGATAAGTGCGGGAGATCCGACCGTCGGATTTTCCCAAAACTGAAACCGTTAGATTCGTTTTGAAAAGGTCTATCAAATGATATAAAATTTGTGAAGACTCAGTGGTTAGATTTTCAGATAGTGTAAATCAAATCTGAAGAAAAATAGTGCCACGGCCGCATTAGGGCCTGAAGCGTCGTTTGAGTGAATTAGCTATTTTTAAATAAATAAAAATAGCGATAAATAGTGATAAAATATTATAAACGATATGGAATGGAAATAAAATGAATTTGCTCGGTTTATGTGATATTTGATGGTTGAATGTGTTTGGCATGAAAATTACCATAATGAATTAATTAACCGTGTCGAAAAATTTAACCATTGAAATAAATTGATTTGAAATTCTAAATATACGTGAATTATTTGAAAATGCCAAGTTGATTCTCATTTCAAATAATTGATAGACAAGTGAGAGTCGAAGAGATGAAGACGGTGCAAGACCGATGATCTTCACGTCGAATGGGGGTGTTACTGATGCTCATGATAGGAGTAGCTACATTGACGGGGCTGAAGTAGTAGCCGTCCGGTCGTACTTGTTGATTGTACGAATATGCGAGGTATTGAGTGCCTCCGGTTTCGTTCAGACCCAGAACAAACTTGTAAATGGAGTGTGTGTCTGTCATTGGATTTTGTTCTGTGCTGATTGATCCCTATTAAATATATATCTGTTTGGCGGCAGAGAATTTATTCTCTTGCTTGACGCCCTTCTCTGAGACGTACGAGCTCAGAGGTTATATATCGATAGAAATCAGTCGCATGGAGTGAACGGCCTGTGTGGCATGCCTAAGTGGCAGATGATCAAGGCTTCTGTTGAAAAGCAAAGTCTTGTGGTTGATGATCAAAGCACGGCCTGTGTGGCATAGCTTTGTGTATAACATGAATTCGTGAGTCGCACACCCCGGTATGGACCGGAAATGGGAGAAGGATCCAGGGAGGACATGCGTTTCTTTCTAGCTAGGGTGGTGTCAGTGACCTACCAGCCCTAACATTTATATTATTCTCACCTATGTGGTTGTTGCTGTTGCGAGGCGCCACGTATATATCGGTGACTATGTGGAGCCAATGGAGTCATAGGACTCATTTACTCCCTAAAGGGAGGGGTGACGTAGTGTTCAAGCATTTTAATCTACATCGGTGGACCGGCCCTGTGGCTCCAAAGGGTCGATGCGTTCTGATCCTGAGACATGGGCTAGATTGTCTCGAATTCGGTAAGGACTGTCTTTTGCCTTGGTTCATGACGGAAATCCAATTTCCAAATAAGATACCGTGCGGTTTTGATTGTATACCTATATATTGCGACATATTGGTATGGGGCATTAATTCCGTCTATGATTGATACTTATAATTGAAATTGTTTTTGAAACATATAAAAACTAGTAATAATATCAAATACTTTTGTTTTATTCGTATCAAGCATATTTTGGCCATTCTAAGGTAAAACTCTATCCTCTGGTTTGTGTTGCATTGTGTGATGGGAACTGAGTCTTATAATGGCTACATTTTTATAAAAAGCATTGCGATGTTTAAATTTTTTACTTGTTTTAAAGCACTGGCAATCCAATGGGGTAAACGTGTTCCACGAAACTGGCGTTGTCCTATGATTGGCCATATTGTAAAATGTGATAAGTAGATTTCTCATACCAGTCCCATGAATGACTCGTAGTTTGTTTCACTTGCAAACTCGGGTGCCCCAATTTCTACACGGGCAGCCTTGTATTCAGGTTTTATCAGGCTCTTTCTGGATAGCTCAAGCTGAAGATGGATTCTATCATTTATGTCTTTTTATGCTGTTCAGCTCCTGTTGTACATATTGTGTTTTCTTTTTCGCTGTTGACATACTATGAAAAGCTGAACTGTATTTTGTACTAAGTATGATCCTGTATACTATGTAACTCTGATGATTATGTTTATCCAGTGTATTCTACTGTACATTATTTGGTGTATTAAATTATTTCTGTTCTGCTGTTATATGTTCGTGTGTTATATTCCAAAGATTACCCTTGCACCGTCTTATCGAGTTTTGGGGTCGTCACAACAACTATTTGGGTTAAATTATTTCGTGCAAGTGCCTGTTTACTGGAGAAGCTTCCTTAACAAAAAAACACGTGTTCATATTTAGATTCGTTCAACGGGAGATTTTGCATGGGGTCATTTATATCCATTCTATTAGAAGCCATGTTCAAGAATTGGCCCGAATATGCATGTGTGATAGTTCACGGAAGTACTTGTTTCAATTTAGTTGTATATAAGTGTATGTCTATATAACTGTGTAGATACAACTGCATGTGTGCATGTGCTCATATATTTGACAGCATATGTATGTTTGAATTCATGTGTATGTGTGTGTTGTTACGTAAACAGTAAACGAATGGAGGACTTTACTGTGTCTTGCTCGCATGTTATCATGTGAAACCCATTGTCATATGTAACAACTCGGAAAATCAGAACCAATTGAAAAAATTTATTTTAGCAATTTTAATGGCTTTTGAATATTTAAAATGATTTATTTTAAATAATAATGACTAAAAATTTATTTTAATCGAAGTTAGAATGAATAAACTTATTTTAATTATAAAACGAGCCTGAAATGGCGCGGCAGTTTGAAAATTCGATTTCTAATTTAAATTTAATATACATAATTCAATATAAGTCATAATCGGACAAAACAAGAAATATTCTAATCTTTTTAATTATATCTTTCTAACGGATGTAAGAAACTATGATTTCACTTTATAAATTATAAGTTACATCCAGTTTAAAATTCAGAAAAGTCGTTGTGAAATTTACATATATTTTATATATATATATATATATATATATATATATATATATATATATATATATAAAGCCCTTAAAAATAGCCATTTTGCAAACAACCTCCATTTTCGACGAAACCACTTTTGATGAATCCGGAATGTCGAATTATTTCTAAATTCCACTTTTCACAATTTTTGGAATTAATATGTGAGCGTGGCAAAAGAAAACGTGTTTTGTCAATTTCAATCAAATTGGATCGACCAGAAATTGGCCATATATCAAACGGCCTCCAAATCTAACAAAATTAGTTTTGTTAGGACCATTTTGTCAAAACATAGCTAGATTTATTTTTTTGGGAATTTTTGGAGTCTATGTGCGGCCCCGGTAAATTAAAATGTATGTTAAAATCAATTTTGAACGTTATATTAATTTATATTTTAATTTAAAGAAAAACTTATCGCAACAGTCGAATTGGCTTGCTGGACATAACCCATTTGTCTGTAATGGGGATAATTAGCAAGGGACGACAGTTGGTGGGTTCGATTTGGGGTTCAAGAAAAAAAGTTACTTTTTGGAATAAATTAAATTAAAAATAAATATATAAGCCTTAGTCAAATACGATCAAACCCTATTCTCTAATGCCCTTGGTCAACTATTCCCTCATCCCCCACCCCCCAATGTTCATTTCAGGAATGAACAAATAAAATAAAAAGGAAAAAGCGATCGACGATCGCTAAAACCACCGCCGCGCCACCATCGCCCACCCCCCCTCCCCCCCCCCCCCCGGTCGCCGCCAGGTCTGCCGGCCCCTCCCCCCATTGACGCTCTTCCCCCCTTCTCCTTCGCGACCGCAAGCCCTATTCCCCATAGAAACCAAAGACCCCAGTTACCCGGTGCGGCACCATGACCCCACCACCTCCTCGACCCCGCTGCCACCCTCCTCCAAGCACCTGCGCCATCCCCTATCGCTAATCCCTCTTGTAAGTTTTTTTTATTTATTTATTTAAGCATTAAAGATATGATTTTTAATGCATTACAAATCTGATTTTTTACACTATAAAATTCTAATTTTTATTGATATAAAGTTAGGATTTTTATTGATATACTGTTAGGAATTTTAGTTAGGTAAAGCTATGATTTTTACCGATGTAAAGATTCGACTTTTGTATAGAAATTAGCAATGTAAAAATATAATTTTTGTTTATATTATAGCGATATAAAAATATGATTTTTATATGTGAAGTAGCGTTATAAAAATATGATTTTTATATATGAAGTAGCAGTATAAAAATTGGATTTTAATACATGAAGTAGCGATATAAAAATTGGATTTTTACATATGAAGTAGCGGTATAAAAATTGGATTTCCATATATGAAGTAGCAGTATAAAAATATGTTTTTTATATTAATGGTATGAATGTAAAAATATGATTTTTATATGAATGGTATGAATGTAAAAATATGGTTTTTATATGAATGGTATGAATGTAAAAATATGATTTTTATATGAATGGTATGAATGTAAAAGTATTATTTTTATTTAAATAACTTCTTTTTAAAAATGTGATTTTTATAATATAAACATCGTTTTAAAAATGTGATCTTTACAATGTAAACATCGTTATAAAAAGGTGATTTTTATATATATGACAATGAAATAAAAACATGATTTTTAAATATAAATATCGTGGATTAAAAATATGATTTTTAATGTATAAACTTCATATTAAAAATTTGATTTTTACTATGGTTAGCGTGAAAAAGGATTGCGTTGAATTTCGGGAAAATCCAAACTGTTTGGGAATTCAGAAATAAAATTGGCGGAGTGGATCCAAAAGGTGAGAACTTCTCACTTTAATCTTGTTTTCTAGTTAAATGTATACTAGGTTGTAAATGGGGCTTAGTATCTCCTGACACCGTCGTCAACAGACCATGGACGACTTGTTTGATTGTATTGTGTTGGGGAAATTGACTGTGATGTGAAATAAAATATTCATGTGTTGAATGAAATATTTGGACAATAAAAATATCATTTTTATTAGATAATGATATTAGATACATGAGCTATATAAAATAATGATGCGCTTAAATAAATACTCATTTACAAATCGAACGATTTGTTTATGTACACCCATTTGACTGACATTGATTGGGACGATAAATTCTACACATCGCACAACTACACAAATAATAATAAGTTTTTGTTGATTGAAACCCCACACGGATATTGAGATGATATTTGACGTACATTAATCCCAATTGTTTAGTGGTATGTCAATCGATTGGTCTATAGACTGTTGTAAGCGTTAATTATTTATATTTAATGTTTATATAGTGTAGAATGAACTTTGGATGATGGATTGTTTATCATGGTTGTTGTATACATGTGTTGTATGAAATCGATATAAATAACATTATATGGTAATTAATTGTGTCTGATTCCAATTCAGAAAGAACAGATATTTTAAAATAACGATTATTTTAAAATAATGAATATTTTAAAATAATATTCAATAAAAGATCAAAATATGATTTTGATGTCCGATTTTGGATGGACATGAAAATACTTAAACATATGAAGCCGTGTTGATTAGATATGCGCCATTTTGATGCAAACGATATTTAAATCGATTTTATTCATTTTTTTAATGAATATCAAAATGGAAATGACAGATATTTTGAAAATATCATCATTTATATATTATAATGATAAGGAAAATTCAATTTTGATTTAAAATTGAAAATTAAGTTGGAATCATTTTAAAAAGAACTTTTAAACGATTTATAAAATATGTTTTAAATGGAAATCTACGAAATGTATATAATATATATTTAACGGCCTGAATAGAACGCGTCGCGCCGTGACCGTTCCTGAATTTCGACCATTGAATTCGAATTGACGTTATGGGATATCCGACCGTCGGATTCCCCTAAAACCGGAACCATTGGATTTGTATCGAAAAGAGATTACCAATGAATACATGAGATTTGAAATCTAACAGTAGGATTTGGAATCATGTCCAAATCAAATTTGGAAAAGGTCGTTGTAAGTGCAGTTAGATGACCGTTTATAGAAATCGACTGAAAGGGCCTTAATAAAATTATTAAAATATCAATAATTTTTGTAAAATCATAATAAATGATTTGGAAAGAATTGGGATGAAAAATTCCATATTTGAAAAGATAAAAATTTATTTTTATCAAAATGAACTAGTTATGAACTAGAATTATAATCCAATTATTTTTAAATAAATAAATTGGATTGAGAATGGGTTTTAATATAACCAGAATTTCCAATATATGAATTGGAATGGATTTAAATCGAAATTATCTTCGGAATATTTCGATGTTAGATTCCGTGATTGTACGGATATTGTGGAGGAATTTGGAGACATATACATCGTTATTCCCAATATGATATTTGTTGATTTCAGAATTTTTATTGAATATAAGCCGATGTAATTTCTATCTAGAGCCTTGTATTTAATACCGAATTGGATTTTGGTTTTGTCATGAATGGTGTCTTTATCAACACTGTTCTTAAACCCCGATGAGAAAAGAATTAATCTTTTAAATAAGATTTAGAGAAGTTTACCAATTAATTAATATTTAGTTGGAATTGAATTGAAATTGGATTTTTGGAATTATCGTGAACTATGTTTTAATATCACTTGTTCTTTAACCGGATTAATAGTGAAATGTGGTTTGGAATTTATAAATTTTTATCAAGATTTAATGGAAAATTTCCAAACTAAAGTTTTCCAATTAATTAATATTTAATTGGAATGGAATGGAATTTGATTTGGTAATAATCGAAATGAGCTTCTGTGGAGGAAGACTGTTACTATATATGGAATTTAAAGGTTTTACCTTTATTCCATTTATATTATTTGTTGGATACGGAAATTTATATCGATTGCATATTGATTTGTTTTTCCGTGAAGGTTCCATAATTAATGGAACGTGATTTTGGGTTTATGGTGAATTGTGTTTTAAATGACATTGGTTCTTTAACCCAATTAAAGACAGGATTTATTTTCTAGATTAGGACAATCATCCTAATCGTTAATATTGATTTTTGGGTAAATTAAAATTAAGCGGAATTTTATTGAATCTTTGATTAGATTGAAATGCGAATGTTATAATTTAAATTATCAAATTCAAGAAACGATCGAGAATGGAGTATCACTAGTTTTGCTCCAAGCGATTGTTAAATCTTTAATTATATTTGAACGATAAATGGTAATGAAATTTATCGATAACACCATGCTGTTAGATATAGAGCATTACCAGTTTTGCTCCATAGGATAGATAGGTTGGGATTGGGAAATAAAACAAATGATTACTTAAGTAAGGTGCGCTAATCCCAACTAGTTTGGATAAACCTTAATTTGGTTTAGAAATGATTTCCAAAGGAAGATTGAAGAAAAAATTTAACAGAATCTATCTTTGATAACATTAATGGGAACCTTTCCCTAATGATGTGAATATTTGAATAAAATAATATTCTGAATTAGAATGAGGCATATGTGGTGTTTGTGTAGCACTTGCTCATTATAAACGCGGGTTATTCAGAAAGGTCAGGTTTATACCCATTCTGAATAATTGATTCGACGAAATGTCAACGATGAAGACGGAGGTTGAAGACCAGAGGTCTTCACATCGTTTGGATGATTACTGATGTCTTGATTGGGCTGCATACCCAAGATGAGGTAATAAGTGGTGATTGTCTGGACGTACTTGGAGGTCAACAAGATAAGCGAGGACCTGAAACACCCCACCTCCGTTAGGGTCACTCACAAAGGGAATGCCCTAATTTGGGTGGAGGTTTATAAGCATAAGTCACAGATACACAAGACAGATATAAATACACATATTTTTAAATAGCGGAAACAACAGCAACTTTTATTTCATCAAAATACGTGCTACACAAACCATACCATAATTGGCTTACAATACTTCCAAAAACATTACATTTCCATAACTGTCTTGATTATCAAAGAAGCATAAAACAAAAAATAAAGCAACAAAATCCCCATAATGATATCCAAATCCATCATCCTAGCCAAAGAGATCCAAACCGTACATCTACTGTCTTCAAGCTTGCAAAAGAGTCTGACTAAGCTGAGTTGTTTCCTCCCTGTGGACCTGAGGGGGGGGGGGAACAAAAGAAAAGAAGACGGAAAGAAAAACAGAGACAGACATAAAGCCTGAGTAAATCTAGTGACTTTTCAGTATGTGAATAAGAAAAGGATATGATAGACATAAACTGAAAGCAGGATAGTATCATAACTAAGGGAGTGTAGTCTAGAATCGAATATACTATCGAACCCACACTATATCTCTGCATTTACTAGAATTACTCTAACCGGCACCCCACGCTGAGGGTGAAGTGATCCTTTTTGTTTTCTAAAGATCGGCTCCTACTCGTACGTGTGTCTTACGGCTACCCCAAGAAGTGTAGATACCTATGCTGGTCCCACCATGGGGTGTATCAAGGTCCATGGTGGCGGCCCCGACACAATTACTAGAAGACATAGGTTATACTACTGGTGCCCCCAGTGCCCTGCTTGTCTGCTTCGGATTGCGTGCACGACCGCACACCGTTAGACCTACACTGTGCACCTAACATTGTCGTTATTTGACAGTTTACAATCAGCCCAGCAATCGTGCCCCACCCTGCCTAGTTTCAGGGTACCGCTGATACCTAAATTGGGTTACTGCTGAAACGGGTCCCTACGTTACCAGGGTTTTCTAGTCAAACATGTTAAGTGGTTAAGTGTATGTATATACCTAACCCCCACCCATCAATATTTCTTAACATGTTGAATCTTGGTTAAGAGTTTTCAGTTGACTTAACCCTACTACCTGTCCTTAGCCTCTTGGAGCACCGACCACTCACATTAGACAGATATCACTACGGTTACTGGATGTGCCGGTTGGTTCCGGGCAGGTTTACACCGTAGTTCAGTCTAACCTCGGGTCTTTATTGGGCTCAATGTTTAACCACCCACATTGGATAGGTATTGTTGAGACTACTGGACAACCGGGCGGGTCCGGGCAGGTTTGTGTCACAACTCAATCCAACCTCGGGTCAAACATGTCGTCTTTTCTAGATTTACATATTTTATTATTTATGCAAACGTCATGTCATCTTTTAATTTGGGTATAACAATTTATACCGCTAAAATGTCACAGTCATTGGCACGCGCCAAACATGCCAACATATTTATTATATCATGTTTTACACCCAACGCTATTACCCCCGTTTGTACGTACTAATGTTGGGCTTGACACAATTCAGCCCAACTTGATAAACGTGTGAAAAGGGGAAATCCAGAACATATAATATTTCTATGATACATAGAAGCTGTAGAGCATGAACTTGCAAATTGGCGTTAACATAAACATTGGATCATGTGAACTTGCATTCAAAATTGGTATACAACTAAATGGGTGTCACATAGGATGGCATATGTAGATTTATACAAACTTGGGTTTTAACATATTTACTTGGCATAATGTCGAACACAAAACTAGCATGTTGTAAATTAACCCAAAATTGTCCAAATCTAATATATAGTCTATTTCCACACGAACTTGCATAGTTTATGTAACCCAAACTGCATTTAACATAGTTCTAATCATACTTGTAATGGATCTAAAATGTATACATAAGTTTTGAGTCATGTAGGCATAAAAGATCTCAGATCTAGGATATGTTTACATAAGTATATGGCCCATGATATCAACATAAACATAAAGGGGATATTAACATAAACATAAGAGGGATCTAATCATAGATTTTTCCACAAACTTGCAATTGCAATTACTTTCATATACAATCGTATAATAAACTTGCATCGACCCATTTATGCCACTAATCAATACACATAATCACGATAGAGACATCACAATACACAAGATCTACATCATTATACAACAACAATATAATTCGATTCTCAGTTACATCGTATCACATCATAATTTTATTCAGATTCTGAAAGACCACTATACTTGCAACGTGTGACGAGATCTTGTTTTCTGATTTCTGTTTTCTGAATTTGGAGGTGCTCTCCTTTGGGTAGCAAGTTGTTGATTGATTTGATTAGACTTTAATTTGCTTCTTAGTTTGATTCTTGGCGGCTATGATCAACTCCTTTCTGGCAGCATCACGACTCCTCTCTTATTTTCTTATGTGAATTAGTTGAGTCTTAGGGTATATTTATAGAGTTTTCAAGTTAATTTGAGCGGTCAGATGCAAACAGGGAGGGAAATCAGACCGTACAGCACACCAGAAGTCGAACCAGCGTCAGACCCACCTGGTCAGGCCGACCGGGCGAGTCGACCTGCAGGTCGACACCCAAGTCGACTGCGCAGTCGCCTTGGCGGGGCCAGGTTGACTGCCCAGTCGACACTAGTGTTGACCTGGTCACTGGGCGGGAATTTTCCCGCCCAGACCAGTTCGAACTCGAATTCGAATTTTAAACCTGTTCTGAGCTGTTTTTGAATTTCAAATTTATTCTGAAACTTCCGGAGATCATAACTCCTTCATACGGAGTCCGTTTCACGCAAACTCGGACTCTATCTCAACCATAATTCCGAGATGAACGCAATGGCGTAAGCCATTTCCGTTAATTCTTTCATTAGAATTAATTATACTTTTAATTTATGAATTTCACTATTATAGAATATATGGGGTGTTACAGGACCTCTCTCCTATATTAGACATATGGGATGAGGAATATTATGCCTCTGGTTTCGTTCAGACCCAAAACGGACTTGTAAATGGATTGTGTGTCTGACATTGGATTAAACTTTGTGTTGATTGATTTCTATTAAATATATATCTGTTTGGCGGTGGAAAATTTATTCTCTTGCTTAACGCCCTTTCTTTGAGGCGTATGAGCACAGAGGTTATATATTGATGGATATCAGTCCCATGGCTTGAATTCCTGTTTGGCTTGTTGAGATGCATGGATCAAGAATTTTTTTGAAAAGCAAAGTCTTGTGGTTCATGAGAAAAGTACGGCCTTAAAGGGCATAGCTTTGTGTATAGCACAAATTCGCGAGCCTCACACCTTGGTATGAGTTAAAAACAGGATAAGGGACCGTTGGGAGAACATGACGTTTCTTTCTAGCTATGGGTGGTGTCATGGTATGGAGCCCAGACATTTATATTATTTTTACCTATGTGGCTGTTGGATTGTGAGGCGCCTCGGTTATATCGGTTACTACGGAGCTGATGGATATAGGTCCGATAGGACCGGGAAACGTGCGTTCAAGAATTTCCAATCCTTAAACGTAAGAGAGGAACGTCCCAATAGATCCAAGGGTTGCCCAGAGTGCGTAGTCCTGGAACATTTGCTAGAGTGTCTTAAAGCGGTTTGGAGTACATCCCTTTCCTAGACTCATGATGGAAATCCAACTCCAATACATGACATTTTGGTTTTGAATGTAGAGCCTAGTATGGCGACATGATATATGGTACCCATGCCGTCTATGATTGATACATTTATATTTGAAGTTGTTTTTGACACTATACACTTATAATAGTACCAAATTATTTGTTTAAAACGTATAAAGCATGTTTGGCTATTATAGGGGAAAACCCTATGCTTCGGCTTGCGTTGCATTATGTGATGGGACCTGGGTCTTATAATAGCTTCATTTTTCCAAAAAGCATTGCGTTGTTTGTTTTATGAACTAGTATTCTTAGGAGAAAACCCGATCCATGTTATACGGCATGGTCCCTTGATTTAAAAGATTTTAAAATAATGTTTTAAATAACTTCTTTAGTCCTCACACCAGTCACACGACTGACCTAGAGTTTATCTTTAACCTAATCTCTGGGCGCCCCTATTTTCCACACGGGCAGCTAGGAGTTTTGGTTTTGCAGATATTATATTCACGGGATCCTGGATTACAGCTGGAGCTATATTTGAAACGCTCTGTATCCGCATATTCCCTTCAGTTGTGCTACGTATTATTTTTCCGCTGCTTTGTAATTTTAAATCTCTAATATTTTCAAACGTATATTATTTAGTAATACTTTGTTATATTCTTGTACTCTTATGTAATTGTTGTAATCAGCAATGAAATGTTCTTCTGTTTGTATTCGGATTTGTCATGTTCTCAACTCAATCCGGCCTTTCCTTTACGGGGACGTTTGGGTCGTTACATCGTGGTATCAGAGCTTTGGTTTACAGAGCTTGAGAACTAGGCACATTAGAACCAAACGAAAGAGTTCTTCAGAGATTGGATAAGTAATATCCAATGGGAATGACTCGTTAGAGATGCGATCAATAGTATCCTAGAACAAGTGTGAAGAGTTTTATTTTTAAAATAAAAAAATGGTAACAAACTTGGTTTTGAAAATCTAAACCCTATTATACGTATTTGCGTATTTTATTTTATAATTGATTTGGACAATTGGGTATATAAAGATTTTGTATATACGCTTTGCAAACGTGTATTCGAAGTTTTAATATACTGGATATATATGGAATCACACTCTAGTCGCCCGGGGGTGATCCTGATGATGAGGCCTCATCATCAAAGTCTATGCTCGAGTTTCGAAAGTGGGATATCTATATATTTCCAATTAGCTGGTGTGAGAACCAAAATTTAGATAGGGTTATTGCAGTGATTTGACACACAAAATATGATTTTTATCTATATATAGAAAATTATATGTTTGAAAAGCTAATCAACTAACTGATTGTTGGTTGTGCTGTTTGGTTATTGTTTAACTAATAAAATTGTTGAAACTTATATGTGAAGGAAAGGTAAATTTAGCCAAATTGAATTTATTATTGAACTGAATTGAAATTGGTTGAAATTGCATACATATACAAGCATATATATTGAATAGGTCATAGCAAGGAGGCTAGAGAAGAGGAATAAAATTGTGCCCGACAAATAGGTAATATTTACTAGTTTATTGGGTTTGGATGATTTTATGAGCCGATTGGCTAGCCACTTAGCTTTTTCTTTTTCTTTTTTGATGATGAGGGCCCTGCGTGGTTAGTTGCTGTTTTAAAGGTCTCCCCGTATGAAACACTCCACCTCCATTATGGTCACTCGCAAAGGGAATGCCTTAACTTCGATGGAGCATTATAGGTAAAAGACACAGAAAATGTACAAAACAGAAACATAAGCAGCGGAAAATAAAACTAACGTTTATTTCATACGTGGTTCAATAGAAAAACCATTACAGTAAATTGTCTCAACACAACTTCCAAAACACTTCATCATAATCTCTGTCTTGATTAAAACATAAAGAAACATATAACATAAATAAAACTGCATAAATCCCTAAGTCTAGTGTGTCCAAAGCCATAGCCAAATATAAGAGATTCCAAGCCATACATCACAGAGTCTTCAAGCTTGGAAAGATCAACGGTCCAAATTAAGCTGAGCTATTCCCTCCCTAGCTACCTGAGGTGAGGGGGGAACGGAAGAAAAGAAGACGAAAGAAAAATGGGTCAGACATAAGCCTGAGTAAGTCTAGTGACTTTTCAGTGTGTGAATAAGGAAAGGTCATGATAGAAATAAACTGAATATAGGACGGTACTAGAACAACAAACTAACATAAAACTATATAAGGCAGGATAAACCGAATGTACATCGCACCCCTGTTTAATTCTTCTGCGCCTACTTATACTTGTCTAACTAGCACCACGTGTTCATGGTGAAATGATTCCCTTATATCGATCGGCTCCTACTAGCATACATTTATCATGTGTGTCCTTCATCCCCCGCTTGACTGTAGATACCTGTGTTGGTCCCACCAACGGGTGTATCAAATCCTATGGTGGCAACCCAACATGATTCAAGATGCACAATGTATGACTATTGTTGCCCAGTGCCTGCTTTTTCCACACCGGCGTACGTACACGCCCGATATTCCATCGGAACCTACACTAATCCACCACCGCCGATGTTTTTGACCGCTTATAATCGGCCCAGTAATCATGCCCCACCCTGCCTAGTTCAGGGTGTCATGATCCATCCATGTGGGTTACTGCTGAAATGGGTCCCGGTTGCTAGGGTTTTCCAGTCAACATGTTAAATTGGTTAAGTGTCCAATTTTACCTTAACCCCACCCATCAGTTTAGCTAACATATTGGATTGGTTAAGTGTTTGCTTAATTGACTTAATCCTACTACTCTTGACTTAGCTTTATTAGAGCACCAAACACTCACATTAGACATGTATTGTTGTGGTCACTAGATGTGCTGGTCGGTTTGGGGCAGTTTTACACCACAACTTAGTCTAACCTCGGGTCCTTTTTAGGCTCAATGCACCAACCACCCACATTAGACAGGTATTGTTGTGGTCACTGGATGTGCCGGTCGGTTCTGGGCAGTTTTACAACACAACTCAGTCTAATCTCGGGTTAGGCATATTCGTCTTTTCTAAATTTATATATTTATCCTTTTATGCTTATATGTAAATTTGTCAACAATTTATTGTTATGGCCCACTTTCCTTTTAAATCAAATTCATAATTTTTGGTAAGTAAATCATACCATTTACATGGTTATGAGCCAAATATGTTAATTATGTATAACTCTCTTGTTTTCCCCAACGTTACCCCCGTTGTACATTCGCAAAATTTCATAAGATGTTAGGCTCGACATTTTAGCCCAAATAATAAACTAAAAAGGAAAAAAGATGAACTTGCAATATTCCAACATCATACAAAAATATGGATCTAACTACAGATGTGTCACATGAGCTTGGCATAATATACTTTTTATTATGAACTTGCAAACTAGATCTATACAACATGAATTATAAAATAATAGTATTACATAGAACTACCAAAATCTAATTAGACGTGTAGTGGTGAACTTGCATAGGTTGAATCATGTTAATATTGATCTAACATAAAGGCATATGGTTCTAACATGTAAAGTTATAGATCTAAACATGTATGCATAATAGATCCAAATAATTAGGCTTGAACTATATGACTTAGCCTAAAACTTGTATAATATCACCAAACTTACATATGATAATTTCATAACATCATAGGTTTATTCACCAATTTTTACAAAACATGATAAATCACAATAATTAATAGGCATATACGATAGAACATACATAAATAAACATAAATCAGCATCACATACAACTTGATACAATTCTATTTTACAATTCATTACTAACCATGTCTTTACTTCATTCGCATCTGAAAGATAACTACACTTACAAACAAAAAGGAATTCTTGAGTTCTAGGATCTGTATTCTGAAATTGAATAGCTTGCCTTTGATGTATATCATTGAATTTTCTTAGTTGAAGTAGATTAGACTTATTTTTGGCGTTGCTTCAATCATGCCTTTCAGTTGAAAGAGATGACGGCTATCCTAGATTCAACGTTGACGTCATGGCGGCTCTTGCTACGAATATTCGTGACTTACGGTTGAAAGTTACGTTGCTTTTATAGACTTTTAATTAATTTAGAGCCGTTAGATTAACCTTAGAAATAATCTATACCATCCAGTCAAGATAGGATAACACCTCAGCCCTAATGACTCAACAGGGAGTCAGAAATCGTTATCCTTTCAGATCTGCCCGAGGGGGTAGGTCGACCCCCAGCTCGACCTGTAGGGTAGGTCGAAACTAGGGCGACCTCCTGGTCAACCTGGCCTGGTCTAGACGGGAATCTTTCCTACCCTATCCTTTTCTGTGCTTAAATATGAATTTTGAATTTCTGAAACTTCCGAAGGCCATAACTTCTTCATCCGACATCTAATTCACGCAAACTCGGACTCTATCTCAACCAGAATTCTGGGACGAACGCAATGGAGTATCCCGTTTCCCTTAATTCTCAAATTTAAAATTAATTATTCTTTAATTAGTTACTTTAAGTTTTATTTAAAACACGGGGTGTTATATTCTCACCTCCTTAAAGGATTTCGTTCCCGAAATCTTCAAGTCCAGAAGAATGTATATCCTATCATGCAGTCGTCCATCTACTCAACCATCAAACACAGGCGTCCATTGCCCTTAAAAGACTTCTAATGCTTCATGATCATATGCATAATGTTTGTACATGTCCTTATATAATGCAAAATCATGTGGTCTACTGATTCAGTTGACCTCCTTAATGCAAGTCATGTCGGTGTCATGCGTCCATAATGTATGCAGTCTTCCCTAATCGTACTTTTTACATGAGTGAACAATCATTCATACAAATGAAACATCCACATGATAACACATCAAGTTTGAATCATACACAAGTACATATATGCATATGTAATATGAAAGTGACTGAGCCGATCTAATACCTAAAGTGTGTGTATATGCATCCACGAGCAACCACTAGTAATCACTTGCAACCACTTGCAACCATCAATCATAACATGTTTCAAATACATGTTTACATTCATTGATTTCTACCTAAGGATCGAGAATGGCACTGAGGAAAATATTAAAAAAAAAAATATACAAGTATGAACATACTTTAGGAGAAAGAGATCAAAGATGTACGCTTAAAAAGAAAAGGGTAGGCTGCGCGTATTTTAGCCTCAGTCTCCCAAGTCGCGTCTTCCTCAGCGTCACTCCACCGAACTTTTACAAGTTTGACTTCGTGGTTGCGTCGGTTTTTTACTTATGTACCAAAGATATGAGTTGGAACTCTCCTCACAGTCGTCTCTCGTTCTACTTTTACGTCCTCCAATATGCTTGGTTCCACCACTTCCGCAGACTCATGTAAGCACTTTCGTAAGTGAGAAACGTGAAAGACATTATGGACTCAAGCCATTCTTTCGGACCGCTCTACTCTATAAGTCATCTTCCCAATTCTTTCAATGATAGGAAACGGCCCTACAAATCTTGGTGCCAACTTTCCGGTGGATCCGAAGCAAACGACGTTCCTCAAAGGAGACACTTTAAGGAAACTCTGTCCCCAACCTCAAACTCAAGGTCGGTCCTTCTCTTATCTGCATTGGACTTTTGTCTGTCTTGGGCAGTCTTCATTCTTTTCCGTATAAAGTCCACTTTTTTTGAAGTTTCTCTAATAATATCTGGTCCAATATGAGCTTATCTGTAGACTCCCACCAACAAGTTGATGATCGGCACGGTCTTCCATATAAATCCTCGAAGGGTGCCATGCCTATAGTGGCTTGGTAGCTATTGTTGTAGGGAAACTCCACAAAAGGAAGGTGATTCCCATGTTCCTCCAATGTCGAGAATGCATAATCTCAAGAGGTCTTCCAACACTCTGTTCACTCTTTCCGTCTAGCCATCGGTTTGAGGATGATAGGTCGTGCTTAAGAATAACTGTGTGCCTACCCCCTCTTGAAAGCTCTTCCAAAACTCGCTCGTAAAGATAGGATCTCGGTCGCTAACAATGCTGGAGGGTATCCCATGGAGTCAAACTATCTCTTAAAGATATATGGATGCTAAAGATGAGGCAGTCCTTGTACTCTTAACGAGTATGAAGTGAGAGCTTTTTGTGAGCCTGTCCACTATTACCCAAATATTGGTATTGCCTCTTCTTGACCTAGACAGCCCATCAATAAAGTCCATCGAGATGCTATCCCACTTCCACCGTGGGACCTCTAGAGGATGAAGCAAACCACCATGCTTCCTTTGTTCCGCCATGACTTGCTGGCATACTAAGCACTTTAAGACAAATTCAGCTACATCCCTCTTCATGCCATCCCAAAAGAAAACCCTTTTGATGTCTTTGTACAATTTGTCTCTACCGGGGTGTATGGTCAACTTGGAATGGTGTACCCCTTCGAGAACCATCTTTACCAAATCCCTTGCTCGTGAGACGCATAGCCTCCCATCCCGTCTCAAGCAGCCCTTAGCATCGATGGAGTATCTATTGAGGTGATTTGAAGTCTCACCCCTATTCAACTTACCTATCATATCAACTAGGTGACGGTCTTCACGTTGTGCGGTCCCTTTTGAGTCCAAAAGAGTAGGCCGCACCTCTAGCGATGCTAACAAAACAGTCACATGATCAATAGAGGGTCTAAAATCAAAGTTAGTTATATACTCTAAGCTCTGCCTTTCAACAAAGAGAGGGCTTATGTTTAGCTTCTTTCTACTCAAGGCATCTGCTACTACATTGCCCTTGCCAGGGGTATAGGAAATCTCGAAATCATAGGATGCTAAGAATTCCATCCACCTTTGTTGCCTCAAGTAAAGATCTTTCTGTGAGAAAAGATACTTCAACGATTTATGGTCAGAATATACTTCAAGCTTCTCACCTAGGAGATAATGGCGCCAAGACTTAAGAGCAAAGACGATGGAAGCTAACTCTAGATCGTGGGTTGGGTAGTTTCTCACATGTATTTTCAGCTGTCGGCCTCCACAAGCTACTACCTTCCCTTCTTGCATTAAGACAACTCCTAATCCCGTACCACAAGCATCCGTGTATACGGTAAATATTTTGCTCCCATCCGGCAATGTCAGAACTGGGGCTCTCTTTAGAGCTATTTTTAAGCGTTGGAAAGCAATATCGCAATCCAAATCCCAAGTGAAAGTCAAGTTCTTCTTTGTCAACTTTGTAAATGGAGCTGAGATTTTCGCAAAATCATTGATGAACATTCGGTAAAAGCCTTCTAGCCCAAGGAAGCTTCGGACTTCAGTTGCATTCCATGGGACCTTCCAATCTTGCATCGCAACTACTTTTGCGGGGTCCACAATTAATCCCTCTTTGGACACCACATGTCCAAGAAACCTTACTTCTTCTCTCCAGAAGTGGCATTTGGAGAATTTGGCTTTTAACTGGTGTGCACGAAGAGTGTCCATGACTTCCTTTAGATGCTAAGCATGTTCTTCCTCACTCTTCAAAAAAATCGAAATGTCATCCATGAAGACCACTATAAACTTATTAAGGAATTCCCTAAACACCCTGCTCATCAAATCGACTAAGTAAGCGGGTGCGTTTTCAAGAAAAAATGCATGACAAGCCACTCGAAGAAACCACTCAGAGTTCTGAACCCGGTCTTGTCAATGCTGTCTTCAGCCACTCTCAGCTGATGAAACCCGGTAGCTAAATCTAGTTGGGAGATAACCGTTGCACCTATAAGCTGATCGAACAAGTCGTCTATTCTTGGGAGTGGGTGCCTATTATTCTTGGTCAGCTTATTTAGCTCCCTACAATCAACGCATAGGCGAAGCGAACCGTACGCTTTATTTGCGAACACTACTGGAGCAACCCATTCAGAAATACTCCGCCTTATAAACCCCTTCTCAAGTAGCTCTTTAACTTGCTTGCTGAGTTCTTTCCTCTCCCTTGAAGCTATGTGTCTAACGGGTAGAGCGACGGGTTTTGCGTTATCAATCAAGATATATGCGGAAGTCTGTTTCCTGCTTCGGAGTTAACCCTTTACTCTCTTCAAAGACATCCGGGTATTCACAGACTACGCTAACAGACTACAGATCCTCAATAGACGCATCAAGAGATTCTATATAACTAAGCATAACAGAGTTCATTGGATTACAAGAAATTTCAAGAGTGTTACCAAGGCGAGTCATTAGTCTAACCATTGTCTTTTCACAATCTAGGATGACACCATTACTGGATAGCCAATCCATGCCTAGAATTAACCCATAGCCCGTGAAGTCCAACACATAGGCATTGCATCTGAACCCCACACTCAATATAGAAATTTCCAAATCCAAACAGATCATTGACAAATTAGTTGAGCCCCCAATTGGATTTGAAACAACCAAGGGATCCTCTACTAAACTGGTGTCTAGGTGTAGAGACTCAACTAAAGGCGCCAGAATCAAAGAGTTACGAAAAAGATGATCAAAAAGATAAACTAGACTCTCAAACGAAATATTTCTTCCTTTTTCTTGCGGAGGTGCCATGAGTGCGTGAACCTGCCCTCCAGAAGTAGATCCAACACTCTGACCTTGCCCTTGCTTTCTTAGGCAGTCCCTATCCATGTGTCCTGCCTCGTCGCAATGGAAACAACCACCCATCTTCCTTTTCTTCTTCCTGCAGTCCTTAACCAGATGTCCAGGGATGCCACAAAAATTACACTTCCTCTTGTCATGGGTTTTGTTGTTTTCCCCGCCCTTCTTCGAGTCTGTCTTCTTGCTCTATGATCCTTCCACTCTCTATTCTTTAGATGCTTCCACCTTTGTTTTCTTCTTTCCAGCCTTATCTTCTTCTTGTAACAGTGCCATGTCCACCGGTCTTTCATAAGTCACACACATAGGTATATGGGACATAGCTACGCTGTGCAGTGGCTCATTCAATCCTTTAACAAAGCAGAGAGCCTTCTAATGGGTAGTGTTCACTAACTCCAATCCAAACCTAGCCAGCTGATTAAATTGGTTAACGTATTCCTTGACCGACATACTTCCCTGTCTAAGAGCTAAGAACTTCTCCATTTGTAAGCTTCGTTCAGCTTGTGAGGGAAATTTCATTTCAAACCTCATCCTAAAATCCATCCAAGTTTCAGTTAGTCTTTCAACGTTAGTGACTTCCCACCAATAGGAAGCTTCGTCTTTGAGCAACCATACTGCCAACTGTATCTTTTGCCTATCATCCACTTCGAAGATCTCGAACAAATTCCTAGTTTCTTTGAGCAGTTTCTTGCTTCCACTAAGGATTCATTCCCATTGAAATTCTTTCCATCCATGGCTCGAAAGTCCCTACATATTTTTGAGAAAGCATTTACACGAGGAGGAGGAGGAAGCGCTGCTGCTGGGGTAGGAGGAATGTTTGCTGGGCATGCGTCGTTGGCCCTAGCCTCTAAGTATCTCCTGAACCAACCGGGTATCGTTACAACCTCTTGAAAGTTAAGATTCCCAGACATGCTGAAATAAAAAAGGAAATATTCAAGACAAAGGATAGATATATAGTGCATATAGCATTAGGGGATTATGCCTTTTAAAGTAAAAAAACACTTTTTCTTGAAAAATGCTTCTTTTTGAAAATAGTTTTCAAAAACTTTTATCTGGTCTAGTAAACCTTTGCTCTGATACCAAGTGAAACACCCCACCTCCATTAAGGTCACTCGCAAAGGGAATGATTGAACTTCGATGGAGCATTATAGTTAAAAGACACAGAAAATTTACAAGACAGAAATATAAGCAGCGGAAAATAAAACTAACATTTATTTCATATGTGGTTCAATACAAAAACCATTACAGTAAATTGCCTCAACACAACTTCCAAAACACTTCATCATAATCTCTGTCTTGATTAAAACATAACGAAGCATATAACATAAAAAAATTGCATAAATCCCCAAGTCTAGTGTGTCTAAAGCCATAGCCAAAGATAAGAGATTCCAAGCCGTACATCACAGAGTCTTCAAGCTTAGAAAGATGAACGGTCCAAATTAAGCTGAGCTATTCCCTCCCTGACTACCTGGGGAGGGGGAACAGAAGAAAAGAAGACAAAAGAAAAATTGGTCAGACATAAGTCTAAGTAAGTCTAGTGACTTTTCAGTGTGTGAATAAGGAAAAGGTCATGATAGGAATAAACTGAAAATAGGATAGTACCAGAACAGCAAACTAACGTAAAACTATATAAGGCTGGATAAACCGAACGTACATCGTACCCATGTTTAATTCTTCTGCACGTATTTATACATGTCCAACTAACACCACGTGTTCATGGTGAAATGATTCACTTATATCGATCCGCTCCTACTAGCATACATTTATCACATGTGTCCTTCGGCCCCCGCTTGACAGTAGATACCTGTGCTGGTCCCACCAACGGGTGTATCAAATCCTATGGTGGTAACCCGACACACTTCAAGATGCACAGTGTATGACTACTGATGCCTAGTGACTGCATTTTCCACTCTGGAGCACGTGTATGCCCGATATCCCGCTGGAACCTACAATGATCCACCACCGACGATGTTTTTGGCCGCTTATAATCAGCCCAGTAATCGTGCCCCACCCTGCCAAGTTCATGGTCCCATGATACATCTACGTGGGTTACTACTAAAATGGGTCCCCGTTGCTTGGGTTTCTAGTCAAGATGTTAAATTGGTTAAGTGTCCAAATTTACCTTAACCCCACCCATCAGTTTAGCTAATATGTTGGATTGGTTAAGTGTTTCCTTAATTGACTTAACCCTACTACTCTTGACTTAGCTTTATTAGAGCACCAGCCACTCACATTAGACAGGTATTGTTGTGGTCACTGGATGTGTCGGTCGGTTCCGGGCAGTTTTACACCACAACTCAGTTTAACCTCGGGTCCTTTTCATGCTCAATGCACTAAACACCCACATTATACACGCATTGTTGTGGTCACTGGATGTGTCGGTCGGTTCTGGGCAGTTTTACACCACAACTTAGTCCAACCTCGGGTTAGGCATATTCGTCTTTTCTAAATTTATATATTTATCCTTTTATGCTTATATGTAAATTTGTCAACAATTTATTGTTATAGCCTACTTTCCTTTTAAATCAAATTCATAATTTTTGGTAAGTAAATTATACTATTTCAATGCCTTACCATTTACATGATTATGAGCCAGATATGTTAATTATGTATAATTCTCATGTTTTCCCCAAAGTTACCCCCGTTGTACGTTCGCAAAATTTCATAAAATGTTAGGCTTGACATTTTAGCCCAACTAATAAACTAAAAAGTGGAAAAGATGAACTTGCGATATTCCAACATCATACAAAAATATGGATCTAACTACAGATGTGTCACATGAGCTTGGCATAATATACTTTTTTATTATGAACTTGCAAACTAGATCAATGCAACATGAATCATAAAATAATAGTATTATATAGAACTACCAAATCTAATTAGACGTGTTGTGGTGAATTTGCATAGGTTGAATCATGTTAATATTGATCTAACATAAAGGCATACAGTTATGACATGTAAAGTTGGAAATCTAAACATGTACGCATAATGGATCCAAACAGTTAGGCATAAACTATATGACTTAGCCTAAAACTTGTATAATATCACCAAACTTACATATGATAATTTCATAGCATCACAGGTTTATTCACTAATTTCCACAAAACATGATAAACCACAATAATTCAATGGCATATACGATAGAACAGACATGAATAAGCATAAATCAGCATCACATACAACTTGATATAATTCTATTTTACAATTCATTACAAACCACATCTTTAATTCATTCGCACCTGAAAGATAACTACACTTACAAACAAAAAGGAATTCCTGAGTTCTTGTATCTGTATTCTGAAATTGAATTGCTTGCCTTTGATGTAGATTGTTTAATTTTCTTAGTTGGGTTAGATTATATTTATTTTTGACGTAGCTTCAATCTTGCCTCTGAGTTGAAAGAGATGACGGCTATCCCAGGTTCACCATTGACGGCATGGCGGCTCTTGGTATGAATATTTGTGATTTAGGGTTGAGAGTTAGGTTGCTTTTATAGAGTTTTAATTAATTTAGAGCCTTTAGTTTGACCTAGAAATAATCTAGACCATCCAGTCAAGATAGGATAACACCTCAGCCCTAATGACTTAGCAGGGATTCAGAAATCGTCATCCTTTCAGATCTGCCCGAGGGGGGGTAGGTCGACCCCCAGGTCGACCTGTAGGGTAGGTCAACACTAGGGTCGACCTCCTGGTCGACCTGGCCTGGCCTGGGTGGGAATCTTTCCTGCCCTACCCTCTTCTTTGTTTGAATTTGAATTTCAAATTTTGGAAACTTCCGAAGGCCATAACTTTTTCATACGAAGTCCAATTCACGCAAACTCGGACTCTATCTCAACTAGAATTCTGAGACAAACGTAATAGCGTATCGAGTTTCCCTTAATTCTCACATTTAAAATCAATTATTCTTTAATTCATTATTTAAGGTTTATTGAAAACATAGGGTGTTATACTGTATAAAGGACGGTTTGGCGAAATTTTAGAAAATTTAGGGTGTTAGCCAAATTTTTGAAAAATTTGAAAATTCTTATAAACTGAAAAGTTGGAAAATTAAAGCCAGAATTAAAGATTAGTTTGCTAGTTAAACAACTTTTAGCTTCGTTCCCTTTCGAGGAAGAAAAGATTTTAAGTGGGGGAGATTGTAACAACCTGGAAAATCAGAACCAATTTAAAATTTTCATTTTAGAAATTTTACAAGATTTTGAATATATAAAATGATTTATTTTAAATAATAACGACTAAAAATTTATTTTAATCAAAATTAGAGCAAATAAATTTATTTTAGTTATAAAACGAGCCTGAAATGGCGCGACAGTTTGAAAATTCGATTTTTAATTTCAATTTAATATACAGAATTCAATATAAGTCAGAATTGGACAAAACAAGAAATATTCAAATATGTTTAATTATATCTTTCTAACGGATTTAAGAAACTGAGATTTCACTTTATAAATTATAGGTTACGTCCTGTTTAAAATTCAGAAAAGTTGTTGTGGAATTTATATATATTCTAATATATATAAATCCCTTAAAAATAGCCATTTTGCAAAGATCTCCGTTTTCAATGAAACCACTTTTGTTGGATCCAGAATGTCGAATAATGGCTAGATTCCTATTTTCATAATTTTTGGAATTAATATGTGAATGTGGCAAAAGAAAACGTGTTTTGTCAATTTCCGTCAAACTGGATCGACCAGAAATTAATCATTTTTCAAACGGCCTCTAAATTTGACGAAATTAATTTTGTTAGGACCAAATCATCAAAAAATAACTTGATTTATTTTTTGGGAATTTTTGGAGTCCGTGTGTGGCCCTAGTAAACTAAAATGTACTTTAAAATCAATTTTTAAGGTTAAATTTAATTTGTCTTTTAATTTAAAGAAAAACTGATCGTAACAATCGAATCGGCTTACCTAACATATCCCATTGTGTTCGGAATGAAGGTAATTAGTTGGGGACGACAGCCGGTGAGTTCGATTTATGTTTAAGATAAAAAGTTACTTTTTGGAATAAATTAAATTAAAAATAAATATATAAGCCTTAGTCAAATACGGTCTAACCCTATTCTCTAATGCCCATGGTCAACTATTCCCTCACCCCCCCCCCCACATTTATTTCAGGATCGAAAAAAAAAAAATTGGAAAAGCCACCGACGATCATTGAAAACGCCATCGTCCCCTCCCCCGATCAACGCCAGGTCCTCCGGCCTTTCTTCCCCATCGATGCTCCGCCCCTGTAGCGAACCGTGCTTTCCCAAAGACGGCCTAAACAGAACAAGAAGGCGGACAACTTCGAGAAATCGGAACACAAACAGAAGAACATTTCATTGCTATTTACAATAATTACATCAAAGTACAAAAATATTCAAAGTATGAATAAATATTACATAGAAAAATATCAAAGATTAAAATACAAAGCAGCGAAAATAAAATGTATAAATACAATGCGTAGCAGAAAATAACAACTGACACAACTAAAAGAGATATACGGATACAGATCATTCTGAATATAGCTCCAGCTGTAAATCCATGATCCTGTTTAAATAAATCTGCAAAACCAAAAATACTAGTTGCCCGTGTGGAAAATATAGGCAACCAGAGTTTAGGTTAAACAATAAACTCCAGGTCAGTCTTGGCACTAGTGTGAGAACTAAAATAGTTATTTAAACTTTACTTTAGAATAAGGTAAATCAAGGGACTACGCCGTAAAACACGGAATGGGTTTAACTCTAAGAATACCAGTTCCTAAAACAAATAGCGCAATGCTAAATAAAGAAAAATAAAGTTACTATAAGACTCTGTTCCTATCACACAATGCAACGCAAGACGGAGGATATAGTTTTACCTTATAATAACCAAATACGCTTGGTACGTTTTAAAACAAATCTTTTATTATTAATATAAGTGAAGAAATCAACTTCAAATTTAAATGTATCAATCATAGACGGCATGAGCGGCCCATCCCACTATGTCACCGTATATAGTATACAATGAAATCTGCAAAATGTCATATTTGGAAGTTTGGACTTCCATACTGGTGACACCTGATCAGAAAGATCTATCGCGTAGTGCAATTCCAAACGGTATATGTCGTAGGCATGCGAAAAAACCATAATGCACATCCGCACTATCCACGAAACAAGTTGCCGTGGCTTACCTCCAAGCATTGGAAAACATCGCTAACTCAATCCATTTGGGAATCGCGGGGTGTGCCCTATCCCTACTGGTGTTGAGTGACCACACACAGTAACCTCAGTCGACCAAATCCATGATAACCCGTAGGATGTCTATCCTCATCTATAAAGCATACCGATCTAACCATCAGTTTGCTAACATAACGGTGTCTGAGGCTCGCGAATTAATGCTACACAAAGCTGTGCTATATTAAAGCTGTGATTTGATCGTCATTCACCAAACTTTGCTTTTCAACAAGAGTTTGGATCGCTGCATCTCAGCATGCCACACTATCACTCCATACTGTACCACTGACTTCTACCGATATATAACCTCTGAGCTCGGACGTCTCAAAGAAGGGTGTTAAGAAAGAGAATAAATTCTCCACCACCAAACAGATATATATTTAGCAGAGATCAACGAATACAATACAAAGGAATACAATGTCAGACACACCATCCATTCACAAGTTCGTTCTAGGTCTGAACGAAACCGGTGGCACCTTATTCCTCGTCCCGTATGTCCAATACAGGAGACAGGCACTCGCATATCCATATAATCAACAAGTACGTCCGGATGACCACCACTGTAGCCCCTTCAAGGTAGCTACTGCAATCATGGGCATCAGTAGCAACCAATCCATTCGATGTGAAGATCGTCGGTCTTGCACCGTCTTCAATCTCTTCGACTTTTCGTCGCATTAGTTATTCATAATGGGTTAAACCCAGCCTTTCTGAATAACTCGCATATCTTATAATCAAGTGTTATAACAACACATCATATGCCTCATTCCAATCTAGAATATTCTTTTATTCAAATATTCTCATCTTTAGGGAAATGTTCATATTAATTTTATCAAAGATAAATTCTTTTAAATTTAATCCTTAATCTTCCTTTGGATATCATTGCAAAAGATTTCATTATCTTTTAAATTCAAAACCAAATTAAGGTTTTCCAAACTAGTCGGGATTAGCGAACCTTACCTAAGTAATCATTTGTTTATTTTCCCAATCCCAACCTATTCATCCCAAGGAGCAAACTAGTAATACTCCTTGTCTAACACTACGGTGTTATCGGTAAAACTAATTGCCATTTCATGTTCAAATCTAATTAAAGATTTAACTATCGTTTGGAGCAAAACTGGTGATACTCCATTCTCGATCATTTTCTTGAATTGATAATTTTATTTATCACATTCACATTTCAATCTAATTAAAGATTCATTAAAACTACACTTAGTTTTAATCTTCCCAAAAATCAATATTAATGATTGTTTAACTTTGGGAAATACAAACTTGTCACATCGACAATCTACACCGTACCACTGATTTCTACCGATATATAACCTCTAAGCTTGTACGACTTAGAGAAGGGTGTTAAGAAAGAGAATAAATTCTCCGCCACCAAACAAATATATATTTAGCAGAGATCAACGAATATAGTATCGAAATACAATGTTAGACATGTATCCTATCTTTACCCGGGTTAAAGAACCAATGTCATTTAAAACAAAGTTCACGATAAACCCAAAATCACATTCCATAAATCATGGAATCTTCACAGAAATAGATCAATGTATAATCGATATCTATTTTCGTATTCGACTATTAATACAAATGGAATAATGACAAAGCCTTTTAAATTCCGTATGTATTAATAGTCTTCCTCCACAGAAACTCACTTCGATTATTACCAAATCGAATTCCATTCAATTCCAATTTATTATATTAAATTGGAATATTTACTTTGGAAAATAGCATAAATCTTATTTAAAAGATTACTAATTCCAAATCATATTCTTCACTGTTAATTGGGTTAAAGAACAGGTATTATTTAAAACACTGTTCACGATAAACCAAAAAATCCAATTCTTTTATTCCATTTCAATCAAATAATAATTAATTGGAGAACTTCACGAAATCTTTGTTTAAAGATTTATTCTATTCTCAACTGGGTTTAAGAACAGTGTTAATGAAGACACCGTTCACCACAAACCCAAAATCCAATTTGATATCAAATACAAGGCTCTAAATAGAAAATATATTAGCTTATATTCAATATTAAATTCTAAAACCAATGGAAATCGTATTGGAATAACGATATATATATATATATATGTATATATATATCTTCCAAATTCCTCAACAATATCCGTATAATCACGGGATCCAGTATTAAAATATTCCGAAGATAATTTCCATTCCAAATCCATTACAATTTAATCATTGGAAAATCTGGTTATTTTAAAACCATTTTCAAATCCAATTTATTTATTTCTAAAAATAAATGGGATTGTTATTCTAGTTAATAACTAGTTCATTTCGACAAAAATACATTTTTATGTTTTCAAAACGGAATTTTTCATCCAACATAGTTTCAAATCATTTATTATGATTTTACATAATTTTTCCATATTTTTAATAATTTTATTATCGTCCGTACAGTCGGTTTCCAATAACGGCCACTGTACTGCATCCATAGCGACCTTTTCTGAAATTGATTTGGACATATCAAATCTAACTATTAGATTTCAAATCTCTTGTATTCATGGCAAATCTATTTTCGATACGAACCCAATGGTTTTGTAACACCCCACATCCGTTAGTGTCCCTCACAAAGAGAATGCACTAAGTTCTGTGGAGCATTTAAGGTAAAAGATGCATATAAATTACAAGACAGATAATTAAAACAGTGAAAAATAAAACTTTACTTTATTGATGAAATAGTTTATACAACAATTGTTTTCCAATACCAGAGTATCTGTCTTACAAAATAAAGAGGCATAAAATAACATTTATATTCCCCAATGTAGCATGAGCCATCCTTAGCAGTGGAAAAGAGAATCCAGGCAGCTTGGAAAGAAAAACTGAGCTAAGAAGTAACGTTCCCTCCCTGCGAACCGGGGGGGGGGGGGAACGGAAGACAAGAAAGTGAAAGAAAACAGAGTCAGACATAAAGTCTGGTAAGTTCAGTAACTTTCAGCATGTGAACAGGTAAAAACAACATGACATGGATTAACTGAATACAAGGCAACACCATGATGATAGGGTTAACAATATAACGCAAGCTATGCTGAGGCAAGATAAAACAGAATGTACTGATAAATTGGATCTAACGACAAGCTGAATATACTGATAAACTGAATATGCTTCCATAATGTCTCTACTTCGCGATTACCCTATTATTCTAATTTCTATATCCCTGTACCACTTAACTAGTAATCTGTATAAACTGATAAGAACAGATACGTGATCCCAATCCCCGCAATTGTGGTTGTTTCAGGTGTACATCTATTATTCATTACCTAGGTCTAACCTAGGGTTTTCAATCGAGCGCATTCTAGATCCAACTAGGGTTTTAGCTACCCAGGGCTACTGCGATTTATGCTACCTATTGAACGTTTCTCAGATTTTAGGGTTTACGCGACCTAGGTCCAACTAGGGATAATGCTACCTACCGAACGATGCCCCTTGGTCAAGGACACACTACCTAGAGCGGTATATGTTCCTAGACTCTTCACACGTATGTGTCGCGAATCGTTATCGCTGTTTAGATGCACATGCCCTACGTATGTGCGACCCAAGTCTCGTGGCAGGGCAAATCAAGAAACACGGAACTCGGTTGGGAGCTTTCAGATATTTGCCGATGCAGATCCTAAGGTCTGTTTTTCCAGTGGCTATAGTCCTACCTGTCTCCTCCCTCAAATAATGAAAGGCACAACTTGAAAAATGAGAACTATACGCAGGCCCTCTATGCCCCCACTAACCTATGGCGATCCGCACCCATAACTAGATAGCAAGTATATGGTCTTTAGGAGTTCTCCGCCTTTCCTCTGTACGTATCTCGACAGACTCAAGACGGTAGGTAGACGACGAGTTGCTATCACAGGGCTATTGGTCTCGCCGAATCACGCTGGTCCATCCTAGTCTTTAGGTTGCCTTATATTGCAACCAAGGCATACCCTTGGTTCTTCTATCGCAGAACTTAACCTATGTGAGCCCAGGCGGATCATCTGCAGCCTCACAGAGTGATACCAAGAGTACCCTCACGACCCCTCGAAGACGCGTGCTTCGTACCCCAGTTCGTTGGAGCCTTCTTTAAGATCAGATGGACGTTTTCTCCTTCTCATATTCTACTAAGGCTTACTACTTAGTTCCCTTAACTAAGGTTTACTGCTTAGTTCCTTAATCGTCACTTTCTTAACCAAGGTTTACAACTTAGTCCTCTTAACTAAGGTTTACTACTTAGTTCTTTTTCTCATCAAGTTGGATTGGTTAAGTGTCATTAGTCAATTCAAGTTAGCTTAACCCATTCATTTGTCATGTTAAACTGGTTATGTGTTATCATTAATTCATGTTGACTTAACCCTACCACAAATCAAGTTATATTGGTTAAGCATTTCTTATTACTAACCCCACCCCTTCATCTTGTATTGGTTAAGTGTTCCCTTAGTTAACTTAACCCTAACATCTGTTTAATTCACATGCCCTAATGGTTAAGTATTATCCTTTCATTTTTTAACTTAGCCTTGTTCATTTGGCACACTATGATGGCTAAGCATTCTGAGTTGACTTAACTCCACATTCTAGTCTAGTTAACTTGTTAAATTCGCTAAGTGTATTTTACTTAACCCTGCCTTCTAGTCTAGTTAACATGTTAAATTGGCTAAGTGTATCTTACTTAACCCTACCTTCTAGTCTAGTTAACATGTTAAATTGGCTAAGTGTATCTTACTTAATCCCCCTTCTAGTCTAGTTAACATGTTATAACGGTGGTTTAACCCTTACAAGTCTTTTCTTGTTAACATGTTAAGTTGGTTAAGTGTTCCTATGAACTTAACCCTCCCATTATAGCTTAACTGTTTCTTAGCTTTAAATTATTCATTTAAAGCACCAACCACTCACATTAGACAGATATTATTGTGGTCACTGGATGGGCCGATAAGTTCCGGGCAGATTTACACCGCAACTCAGTCAAACCTCAGGTCCTTTTGGGCTCAATGCTCTAACCACCCACATTAGATAGGTATTGTTACGGTTGTTGGATTTGCCAGGTGGTTCCGGGCAGTCTTATACCGTAACTCAATCTAACCTTGAGTTAGGCATATTCGTCTTTCCTAGATTTACATATTTATCCCTTTTGTCTATATGCAAATTGCTAACGACTCTTTTAAACAAATTTGGCCTATATCATATTCATTTGTCATGCCCACTAACATACCTATATTCTAGGACCAAATCTTGATTTACCTATCAATTAATCCAACTTGTAGATTATACCAAATTAGATCAGTTCATGTCCATACTAGATTTGATACTCTAGTTTACAATTTATGGCTAAAGCTTAGTTTACTAGCCAATACTAGATTCAATATATCAAATTACATCTTCACGTCAAATTACCCCAATTTTCATCTAATAGTCATGTTATAATACATGCTCTAAATTATTCCAAATAATACAGATTTCATGTTATACCAAATTTCCAAGTTTTCAATCACATTCATGTTTATTTCATGTTCTGCCCAAATCGTATTCCTATCATTTGTGTAATCGCGATTCATTCTAGATTATAGGTCAATCTAGATTCGTAGATAAAAGGGAATAAACAAGAATACCATGAAAAGATAGGCATGAGAATAGGCATAAGATGATAACCCCAAATTCACGAATCACAGATCTATTAAATATACTGAATAAATTGACTAAAACATCGCAGGCATATAGATCTGACAACATTATGAACATGAAAAGGTTTGAATAATAATCTAGGTTCAAGAACATGGATAGACATAGCTTAATAAAATTCCCAAAATCTAGATCCAAGAATAACTAAGAATAGGTCTGAATAGAAAATCATGCTTAGATCCAATTTCATAGTCATAATCCTAGGCAATACTCTCATAGTCATGAATCATACGTGATTAGCCATAATGGTCCTAGTCATAGGCAATAGCCTTATGTTCGCAGTCAGAGGCATAGGCATAGTCTTATGTTCACAGTCATATGCATAGGCCATTAACAATAGTTTCAACGTCATAGGCGTAGGCACAGTCTCATCGGTAATTATTCACAATAGTTCTTAATTAGATCCAAAGGCATATATAAGAACAGACTCAAATGAGAGGATCAGGCATATTCTTATATCCATTTAATTACACGCCACAAATAGATCTAGATGTTCAAATCTAAAAAGTAACTGACCTACATTGATTGGTTTTAGAAATAGATAATCAGATAGCGTTGAGATGATTTGCATGACGTTACCCAAAGCCATTGAATTAGCCCTTGCTTCTTTCCTTAAAGCTTTAACTTTATTTGAATCTCCAATATGCAATTCCTAGCCATAGTCTTCAAGAATAGTCTTTATGTTTTATTTTAATTTATTTATTTATTACAATTATTCGAGAGGCAACATAAGGAGAGAATAAAATGGTGTAAAGAGAATGGGGCTAGGAGGCTGTTTATATAGGATTAGATGAACGAACCTGGACAGAAAACGAGACCAGATACATCAGAATGAACCCAGGTTCAAAACTGGGCTTCAGCACCAGGTCGACCCCCAGGTCGACCATAGGATCGACCTAGTCCCTGGGAGGTCGACCATAGTGTCGACCCCCAGGTCGACCTGGTCTTGGGTGGGAAATTTCCCACCCAACCTGTTCTGGGTTGTGAATTCGAATTTCGAATTGAATTCGAGCTATTTTTCTATTCTGAAAATCCTTGAAACTTCGGAGGGTCATATCTCCCTCATATGGACTCTGTTTCTTGAAAACTCGGACTTGTTTCCAAGCAGAATTTCGAGACGAACGCAATGGCGGAACACGTTTCCCTTGATTCTTACTTTAAAATTTAACTATACTTTAATTATGTGAAACTTAGTGTCACAGAATTACAGGGTGTTAAAGGTTTCGGTTTTAGGAGAATCCAATAGACGGATCTCCCGTAACATCAATTTGAAGTTAATGGCCGAAATTCGCGAATAGACGGTGTGCGACGCGTTCTATTCAAGCCATTATAATATATATAATATATATTACATATTTCATCGATTTCCATTTAAAACAAATTTTATAAATCGTTTTAAATTCGTTTTAAAAACGATTTCAACTTCCATTTCAAATTTAAATCAAAATTTAATTTTGCATTATAAATTCGTTTTAAATTCATTTTAAAAACGATTTCATTTCTATTTTCAATTTCAAATCAAAATTGAATATTCCTTTTAAATTCTTTTTAAATTCATATTAAAACGACTTCAATTTCATTTCCGAATTCAAATCAAAATTGAATATTCCTTTGAAATTCGTTTTAAATTCATTTTAAAACGATTTCAATTCCAATTTCAAATTTAAATTCAAATTGAATTTTCCATTATAAATTTGTTTTAAATTCATTTTGAAACAATTTCAGTTTCATTTTCAAATTTAAATCAAATTTGAGTATTTCATATCATTATAATATTAAAATGATAATATTTTCAAAATATCAGATTTTGAAACCACTTTTCGATATTCATTATAAAATGAATAAAATCGACAAAATTCCCGTTCGTTTTAAAATGGTGTTTAACTACTTAACACTGCTTCACATTTAATTATTTTCTGAATATTATTTTAAAATATTCATTAATTCTGAATTGGAATTAGACTCGATCAATTACCATATAATTTTTGTTATATGGATTTCATACATCGTATGTATATAACAATAATGATAGACAATCATTAAAAATTCAAACAACATCTAGAGTGAATTCTACAACTGTTTAAGCATTAAAATAAATAAATAATGCTTATACAGTCTGTCAACCCGTCG